>MU827780.1:2066372-2323872 GCA_029204205.1 Desmophyllum pertusum
GTTCTTCCGCCTGACTCAGCCGAGAATAACGGCTGTGGACCGGCTTGATTCAGACGCCGAACTTCACATGAGCCGAAACAAATGCATGAATTATTATAATGTATTTTTCAATATAACAGCAATTTTCCCCTATTAATTTAAGTTCGGCTGAATTAAGCTCGGCGTTCTGAATCAATTCAGTCGATCTAAATTAATTTGGGTCGGCCTAAATTCGAATTTGATTCGGCTCATGTGAAAGCACGGCGTCTGAAACTGGGCCTATTAAAGCCCAGTTCAGACGCCGTACTTCACATGAGCCGAATCGAATTCGATGAATTAAGTCAAGAGACTATGATCTTGATTAAGTTCCATGTGAAGTACGGCGTTTGAATCAATTCGGAACGGCTGATTGAATTCGGATCGTCTCAGTCGTTCTTCACGCCTGGCTCAGCCGGGAATAACGGCTGTGGACCCGGCTTTGATTCAGACGCCGAACTTCACTTGAGGCCGAAACAAATGCATGAATTATTATAATGTATTTTTCAATATAACAGGCAAATTTTCCCCTATTAATTTAAGTTCCGGCTGAATTAAGCTCGGCGTCTGAATCAATTCAGTCGATCTAAATTAATTTGGGTCGGCCTAAAATTCGAATTTGATTCGGCTCATGTGGAAGCACGGCGTCTGAACTGGGCCTATTAAAGCCCAGTTCAGACGCCGTACTTCACATGAGCCGAATCGAATTCGATGAATTAAGTCAAGAGACTATGATCTTGATTAAGTTCATGTGAAGTACGGCGTTTTGAATCAATTCGGAACGGCTGATTGAATTCGGATCGTCTCAGTCGTTCTTCACGCCTGGCTCAGCCGGGAATAACGGCTGTGGACCCGGCTTTGATTCAGGACGCCGAACTTCACTTGAGCCGAAACAAATGCATGAATTATTATTATAATGTATTTTTCAATATAACAGCAATTTTCCCCTATTAAATTATTAAAGTTCAGCTGAATTAAGCTCGGCGTCTGAATCAATTCAGCCGGAGCTAAATTAATTTGGGTCGGCCTAAATTCGAATTCAATTCGGCTCATGTGAAGTACGGCGTCTGAAATGGGCCTAAGGTTAATATTTCTTCACTGAAAGGGCTTTTAGTCACCTTAATTCACTTTGTAAATTGTAAGCAACAGGCGATCAAGGAATAGGGTTATACGCACAAATTTTGGTCAGTTACCGGGCGTTACTAAACACAGGAACGGAACGGAATGTAACGGAATGACCCGGAATGTACCGGAACGAACCGGAATGGTACCGGAATGAACCGAATGACACGGAATGATACCGGAATGATACCGGAATGAACCGGAATGATACCGGAATGACACCCGGAATGACCCGGAATGATACCGGAATGAAACCGGAATGGCACGGAATGACACGGAATGATACCGGAATGAACCGGAATGGCACGGAATGACACGGAATGATACCGGAATGAGCTGGAATGATACCGGAATGACTCGGAATAGTACCAGAATGACCCATAACAACAAAGAAAGATGACGGAATAATCCAGAATGGGAGGGAAATCTATGGAATGAGACCCCGATGAAACACTGAAAATCTAAAAAAAATGCTCTGGAATTATCAACCATCTTGTATTTGTTATAATTTTCGATTGAGATACTATTCCCTTAGTAAGGAAAGCGCAACATGCCACGAAATGAATGATTCCAAACAATAGCCGACCTCGTCGAAAAGTACATGAAATTAAAAAAAAAAAAAAAAAACATTGTATGAATAACCTGCGATCAGGCCAATTTTTCGCGCTCCTTACATTTCTCTTTACGGAGGTCGCGTAAAAATTGAGCGCGACCACGTAAAAGACGAAGAGTACTCAGTGAGAGCGCGAAAAAAAATTGCCTGATCGCAGGTTATTGTATGAACAACCCACCGGCAAAATCATACTTCTTGAATTTCAATTTTAACCTTTTCATTTTTTCTCAAGTTTTTTATTCGAAAGGACCGCACGCGCGGAAGACGCGCGGAAGCGAGAAAACCAGCAATGCGCGATAGATCGAGCAAAATAAACCAATTATTAATACACACGACTACGGTGGGGGGTGAGGTATAATTCAACTGCGCCCCTGCCCCAATCACCCCATATGATGCTTTATTTATTTATTTCTTGTTTTTAGTTTTACTCTATTTCTTTTTTTCTTCTCTTTCGAGATTTCCCGACTTGCAGCCTCTCACGATATAGACTATTATATTTTCATATTTTGAGGGGAGATGAGGGTGGGGTAGAGGGGGGATGGGGTGGAAAAGTGAAGAAGTTTTGGATTTCCTTTTGCAGTTTGCCCAGCCCCCATCTAGTGTCCACCATCAAGAGAGGATCACCCTGCCGCCATGAATGAAATCTCGGTGTCATTCCCTTTCATTACGGGTCATTCCGGTACCATTCCAGTACATTTCGGGTCATTCCGATATCATTCCGGTATTCATTCCGGGTCATTCCGGGTCATTCCGGGGTCATTCCGGTATCATTTCGGTTCATTCCGAGTCATTCCGTTTCATTCCGGTATCATTCCGGTCATTCCGGTATCATTCCGGTATCATTCCGTGTCATTCCGGTTCATTCCGGTACCATTCCGGTTCGTTCCGGTACATTCCGGGTCATTCCGGGTCATTCCGGTACATTCCGTTTCCGTTCCGGTGTTTAGTAAACGCCCGTCAGTTACCTCATCGATTTAGAACTAGCGTGTTCGCTTCTCGATTCCGAAAATATGTGTGTTCGCTTCTCAATTCCGGCTTGGGGTTCATGTACCGTTCATGTACCAGTTGTGTTCTTTCGTCGATTGACACGTTCTTAAAGACTTACGATCAAAGGAAACGAACAGAATACTGTACACATCTTTATAGCACAAAAAATTGTCCATTGAACGCCAGCGTTGCGTAATCAAAAATTACTGAACAAGACAAAGCGTGTATAGAATATTCCTTGATCACTGCGTTCAGTACATTTATTATCTGGTTAATCGCCTTAGGTGGCATATTATATACAGATGAAATATTTCGCCGTTAATTAACGGCGAAGTTTTGCGTCTGTATTATTATAAATACAGATTCACTTATTCACCGCTTTCATCACTACACGCGCTTGTTTTATATGTAAAAACATTCATTCGTTCTTCAGTTCTGTCATACACGAAACTCTTGGAAATAAAAATACTTCAGTTATTTATGAAGTTGCAATTCTTGGACTAAAATTATCTACAGTTAAATTATCAAAAATAGCTCAACAGGCTTCCCAAAGTTCGTGATAATTTTTTTTAATGAATAAAATTACTCTTGTTTATGTAAAAGCGCTCAGAGTGGAACGTGACTCTCTCTGAATTAAGCGGTGTTGTGTTACAATGTCGGCCGTTGGGAATTTGAGCGTTGAAACAGCGTTTAATTTAAGGTTCGATATGGTAAATTTTGTCGTATTTTTTTATAAAAAGAAGTAAATGAACTCACCTTGTCTGGTTTCTGTGTAGCTTTTGGGCTATTTAGACGTTTTTAGGCGTTTTTGGGCGATTTTGTCATTCCTGTCCTAGCCTTCATAAGACGTAGGCTAGGACAGAATGACAAAATCGCCCAAAACGCCTAAAAACGCCTAAATAGCCCAAAAGCTACACAGAAACCAGACAAGGTGAGTTCATTTACTTCTTTTTATAAAAAATACGACAAAAATTTACCATATCGAACGCTTAATTAAACGCTGTTTCGATCGCCATACAACGTCTTATAGAGCACTCAAAATTCCCAACGGCCGACATTGTAACACAAACACCGCTTAATTCAGAGAGTCACGTTCCACTCTGAGCGCTTACATAAACAAGAGTAATTTATTCATAAAAATAAATTATCACGAACTTGGGAAGCCTGTGAATAGCTATGAAAATAAAAGGTAAAATCTTAACTTTTTGGTAATGAGTCATAACAAAATATAAACATCTCACAGTCTGGCCCCGTCACGCAACGCTTCCTTGCTCCGATAATAATTTTAAAATTCTTTCAACTTTCATGCAACTAAAATGACAAAAAATTTCAGCAAACGATTTCTAAGCAACTTTAGGATGGGGTATTAATTTTGTTACCTTGTCATCAAATAAACTGGGGCTTTCATGTTGTCTGTAATATTTACAATGTAATGCCGGTCATTTAATAATAATTATTATTAAGAACGTATATGTTTCATGATCATATATTTTGAAGCTTTCTATCAATTATTCGCTCCTCTATGTCGTTGGCACTTTAGTGGTAACTATAACTAGTTTAACAATTAGATTTATGAGCTCGAGATTTCTATGATGTGATACGTAGTTGATGAGGCCGTAGGCCGAATCAACTATCACATCATAGAAATTGAGAGCGAATAATCTAATTGTTTTAATAAAAATCATAACAATTGTCTAGTATTAACTCTAAATCTTCTCCGAAACTTCGGAGAAACGAGAAGAAACCGCAATTTTGTAGACGACCTCCAGCCACTGCACACTAATGGCTGATAGTGTACGAGTAGCTCAGCCAATCAGATTGTCTCATTTGCATTAGTATACTAGTAGAGTTTTTACTAATTATAATTAGTATATATCGATTGATGATTAATTTAACGATTTAAACTATAAGTAAAAGTGAAACGCAAAAATTGGTCAGCAACCGAAAATTAACTTCTTATTCTATAACTCATGTTTTATTTTTTTTTTTATGTTAATGTTAAATAAATTAAATTGCCGCGTGCTGCTCAGTTTCTTCAGTTTTTCCTGCATCCATGCTTGCGAAACAAAGCAAACAAGGCTACACGTGTACAGCTCTACGCTGCGAGCTTGAAAAAGTTTCCCGGGTTAGAAAACAATGAATTTTGGTTGACGTCATTCTTAGCAACGGCTTGATTGACACAGGATTCGCACTGTTGGTCTGTTGCTGCCCGGCGCCGCTATGTCCTAAAATAAAAAACACCGGCTTTCTCCCCCCCCCCCCCCCCCCCCCCTTTCCTGGATGGGATGAAGAAAAGAATGGCACGGGCACCCCTCTCCCCAGCCTCCACTCATTTTTTCCTATCGCGCATGATATCGCCAGTGTGATACGTTTATTTGACAAACATGCTAAAGCCAGCTAAAGGTGTTCTAACGACCATCCGCGACAATATTTGCACAACTGAACTGACCGGGGTTTTTATATTTTTATTTTATTTTTATCAATTCACTTTTTACTTACAAAAAAATAAATCTTATCTTCCATCAACACAGCAAATGAGTCTGTTGTTTCAACCTACACGTCAAGTGACTCCACTCGAAGATCTGCAATAGTAAACTCCGATGCAGCCTTCCGTGTACTCTCCGCTCTTTAACAACAAGTGGCCTGAACATGTGGTCTGAATTCGAACATGTGGTGATTCTGTTTGAATCACTCATAAGTTGCATCAATGATCAATAGTCTTTCCACTGAACAGAAGCTGTGAACGATTAATCACAATTCAAAGAGGGTCGGAAAAGGTAATTACATTTCACAGAAATGCTAACTAAAAGAAAATACGGATGACGAAGGTAAGTGAAGGCAAAAAGCGTGACTCGCCGCTCGTAATTTGCGCAAAGGAAAAAACCTTCTCAACCAGGACACTATTCTGTAAATGCTTCAAGTCTATCGTCTCCAAAACAGGCATTTGTCTTTAATCATGTTTAATCCTTGCCGGTAGCCCAGTTTCGGCGGCCACACGCGTATTTTGCCCTCGTTTTCGTGGCTTCGGCACGCCCGTATTTTGCCATCGCGCGCCAACGAAATCGCCAGCTACGCAGGCTACTTTCTGGTCGCTTTGCTTGCCGGCTTCTTCCTCGTTTCGATCTAAAATCCATTTTCTCCCGAAAGCGCGGTGAATTAATTTCTGTAATACCTCCCCGGCCCCGAGGGGTGTGGGGACTTCCATATGAAAGTGACGAGGGTGATCGTCGTACCTTTCAGGGGTTAAAATTCGCGGTTTGGTACCGCTTAGAGTATTAAAATCTAAAATGACTGCCGTTAGAGTTATTCCGGTACCTTCTAGGGTATTAAGCCGGACAAAAAAGTATAAAGGGACGAGTTTTGTCTTAGAATTGGTACCTCTTAGGGGGGTGATCAAAGCTTCTATGAGCCACTCATGAATGATGAGGCATAAACTAGAAAATTCTAACAGAAAGCCAAGTGCTGCGGATGGAAATTGATAAGCAAGTCAAACAAGAATTATGAACATACAACTGCCTGATTCCCCATGGCCACAGTGGCTGCAAACATATATGTGCTAATTTGTTGACTAAATTACTCCATGCTGATGTATTCTTTGCATTTTGTGAATACATGCCACCCTTCTAAGTGGTGTTATCATTTAGTGGTGTTCCAAAATTCTTTTTTTTGTAGTCCAGTCCTGATTAATTCCTAAAAATTCAAGATGGCTCCTATTGTTGAAAAGTTCCATCGTTTTAAGAGTCCCAAATAAACTTGTCCGTGATTCAGATAAAGATGAATTTTATTCATGCAATTGGTATAAAGCAAATATAACATTTAGCGTACTGTAGCGTTTAGCTAGGCTACCAAAATGAATCTCTGCAATAGAAGAATTTGAAAGAATCATCATATAGATGGAGGCAAATAAATGGTAAATGAAGGCTCGATCGATCGATGGATCGGCGTCTTTTCTTCCTCTCCTAAGTCACGCACGCATGCACATAATTGGTCGAAATGGGACACGGCTAGCTCTTCTCCTTCATCTCTTCTCAAATTATCCATCCTTCCTCAAACTGCTCCTCGATCTACGCCTGCCATCTTGGAAGACCCGCCGGCCGCCGCCGCCATCTTGGATACTGTCTGGGCGTTTTGCTCCACCGACCCCCCACCCCCTGCGATTAACTCCTCACCCTCTCCTCCCTCCAATTCCGTCCCCATGGCTAAGGCAGGTGACCATTATATATCGCGGGCTCAACCTCAAGAATAATTTAATTCATAAATTAATATGCATTTTAATCCATAAATTAATGGTAGGAGACGTAGGTTTTGACTAAATAAAAGCAAATTACTTTCAAAGAAGTAGTCCTTTGTCTTTGAGGCATATTAAAATAACCACAGCTTTGTATCCATTCGATCGTGTTTCTTCACTGTTGTTACGATACTTTCCGATACTTTGGTAACCAAGCTTTATTGAACTCGGAGGCCCGGATGCTAAGCTAATTTGCATTTGTGGTTCATATGCTAATAAAAAAAATATTACCGTTAGTCAAAAATGCAAATTAGACCAAAAATGCAAATTAGCTTCCGGGCCTCCGCGTTCAATAAAGCTTGGTTACCAAAGTATCGTAACAATAGTGAAGAAACACGAACGAACGGATACAAAGCTGTGGTTATTATGCCTCAAATACCCAATGTATAGTCGGCTAAGATGGCAATTAAAGACAAAGGACTACTTCTTTGAAAGTAATTTGCTTTTATTTAGTCAAAACCCACGTCTCCTATAGCTCATGGTCACAGCCCATCGAGCGATCGATCGAGTGCTAATTTGCATATCCACGTCCATCACTATACTCATTTCATTCCATTCATGAGTAAAAATGAATTCGAGCCACACCACAAAACGAGATTTTGGTACCTTTTTTTAGGGGTTCTTTTCAAAATTTCCGACGATCACCCCCGTCACTTTTATATGGGAGTCCCCCCACCCCCCGGGAATACCTAACGCCAAACTATACACCATAAAACGATAACATTGATTTTCTGACAACAACATTCGTAGCATTCACGCTGACATAACAAAATTCTCAAGTCACTCATCACTCATTATCTTCTCGCGCTGATTGTCGTCATACAATTTAAAACGCTAGCATAACAAAATTATTTGGTCACTCAGCAATACTTTCTTCTCTGAAACTACCTGATCCCTCGCGCGTGACTATAAAATATCGGAGAAGAAGCATACGACAGTTCGTCAAGCGTTCGTGATGGTCAGGTACAATCAAAGATCACTTCACTGTGAAATTCTCTTCGAAGATCACTCTTTTTCTCTCCATCCATGTAGATATTGACGCTTTCCTTTGCTTTTTACTTCAGTGAACTTGATTTTAACTGGCTCAGTTTCGCTGGTTTCAACACAATTGATTCTGTAGTCGTGCACGATTTGCTCGCCGTAAAACAAACCCGTTCAGCTGTTCATTCAACTTGTAAAGTGAATATAATGTTTAGCTCCACAATTATTTCTCATCTTTCCATTTTAAGCTAAACCATTTGCACAATTTCCAAGAATATACGAAACTTTAGAAGAAACAGAGCGAAGATTAAAATTCTGCTTTGCTCTCTTTTCATTCACTGTGCTAACTGAACTGGCAGACCGCGCCAGCCTTTTTGCCGCCGTTTTCATACAAATCATGCTTCATTTAGATTGAACTGAAAAATCACTCAGTCGATTGATAAAGTAATACCGAAGTTTAGTTTAGTGAAGTTTTTAATAAAACAATTATTCCATTCGCCCTTGTTGGATATGAGAGGATTATTGCCAACTCACGCTACGCGCTCGTTGGCTATTTATCCTCTCATATCCAACAAGGCGAATGGAATAATTGTTAAACTCAACCTCTGAAAATTATACTAAAAAATGATAAAGAAAGAATATTGTTCCTTTGGAATTACTGCTTGACTTGAAACCCTTCTTCGCCAAACTTTACTGTTAACTTGAATGAGTTGCTAGTGTATAATACTTTAATAAAATTGACATTTGACCACGTCCACGAAGTATTTTTGGTGAACCTGTATTAAGCGGCCAATTTCCAATTCCCAAGGGTGACCGTTATATACAGGTTCGACTGTATTCGCTAAAGGAGAAAGCATGGCGGATGACGACGGTAAGTGGGTTTCCCTCTCTCCATAAATCCGCAGTGCCGTGGTGGTGGGTTCCAAACACATTGACAAATCAACTAAACAAGAAATCGAATATCTCTTCCAACGAAGTATCCGTTTGCAAAAAGATATTGATCGAATTTCCAGGAACTCAAAATCAGCGAAGATTGACATTCAATGAACAAGTAGCTGCTTGTATTCCTGTGATCCCGGGAGAACTCTACCTCATGACGAGAGAACCGATCATGAGCGAGAAACAAATAACCAATAGGAAATCCCCTTTCCAGGAAAAACGTTTGAAAATGAAAGCCCAGATGCATCTTCCTCACTTTCTCACGCAAAACCAGAAAAATTGTTGTTACTGTTGTCCATGACAAGAAGAATGGGGTATTACAGGAAACTGAAAAGTGACCACCAAACAGTTGAGCACGGAAACATTAATCAAAAGGTACCGGCTTGTCTTTGATAAGCGTGTGGTGGATACGGGAACGTACCAATCTTATCCCTACGGATATTTTCCTTGGTGTGAGGAAGATGATAACTTATATTAGTTGACACTCTCTTTTTTCACGGACCTCTCTTCTGTACATGGGGAAGAGGGGGTTCTTCTCGACTCTTGCGTACATGTTTCTTATTGTTGTTGTGTACAAAGTTTGTCAATAAAATTGATTGCGTGACATTTGTTGTTGTGTGACTTTCGATGACGTCATCACCACTACGCCTAATTAATTAATAGTCGATGCATGTGAGAGTGTTCATTAACAATATAAAATAAAAAATACCCAACCAACTAAATATACTCGTTCCCATGCCTCACGCTATCCAAAATGGCCCGATAATTTATGCGGACCACGCCCACTTTTTTCAAATCCTGCAATCTGATTGGCTAAGAGCCGTCACGTGACCCAAATCCACACTTGGAAGAACCTTTTCTTTCAATGTGTCGATATGTATGCTCCATTGCGCACAAAGCGCATTCGCGCACTCAAGTCACCATGGATTACACCTCAGTTGAAGAAAAGAATGCATGACAGAGATATTTTTAAAATAAAAGCCGCTCGATCTGAGAATGCAAATGACTGGTTAAAATTTAGAAAATGTCGAAATGCTGTTAACAATGAAATCAAACAAGCCAAGGAACAATACTACAAAAGTGCACTCCAAGACAATGAAGGCGACTCACGTAAGACTTGGCGGATCATTAATGAACTCACTTTGAGAAAAATTCACAGCTCTTCCGTAAAAGAGATAAAACTTAACAATCATAGCCTTTGTGATCCGCAAGAGCTTTCATCTGTTTTCAATGACCATTTTTCAAGTTGCCCGAAACTTGCAAACGAGATCCAACAACCCGTCTCATTTAGATTACCTTAAGGAGATCGATCATAGATTCGAACTCAAAACAACTGAATATTCAAAAGTGCTCTCTCTACTGTCTAAATTATGCAAATCTAAGGCGACGGGTTTAGATAAAATATCTGCGCGACTACTTCGTGAGTGCGCTGATTTAATAGCTAGTTCTCTTTGTAGTATTTTTAACAGATTTATTGTGTCCGGTGTTTTTCCCGTAGAATGGAAATGCTCTAAAGTCATCCCGCTGTTCAAACATGGAGAACGTTCCGATTTAAATAATTACCGCCCTATCTCTATAATTCCAGTTGTGGCTAAAGTCTTCGAGAGAATCGTTTATGATCAGTTCTATGAATATTTAACTGGCAACAATCTAATTTCCAGTTATCAGTCAGGGTTTCGATCTCTTCACTCCACTGTTACTGCTTTGCTCGAAGCCACCGATAATTGGGCTTTCAATATCGATAAGGGCAACGTTAATACAGTGGTTTTCTTAGATCTGAAGAAGGCTTTCGACACCGTTGATCTTTCCATTCTGTTATCAAAATTAAAAGCCTATGGTGTCGGATGCGCCTCATATAACTGGTTTAAGTCTTATTTGGATAATCGCAAACAAAAATGTTTTGTAAACGGTTCTCTATCAGACAGCCAACATCTAACTTGCGGCATTCCTCAAGGTACAATACTAGGACCTCTTCTCTTTATACTATATATAAATGATTTACCAAACTGTCTGTCTAATTCACAACCAAGAATGTATGCAGATGACACGCACTTGACTTTTTCCAGTAACGATATTATGAACTTAGAACAGGGTCTAAATGAGGATCTGGCTAAGGTTAAAGGGTCCCTCTCAACCAGTGTCCTTTGCGGTCGCTTGTTATTGTTTTCATCCGTGGAACTCGATCTCTCGTGGGACTTATGTATGCCATGCTTTCGAAATTGTACTAACTTGGGTCGTCTAACTGCTTTTTGTGGCCAGAACAAGGCCAGAATCCTGAAAAAAGTAGTTTTTAACTTCAAACCGCCATTTTCGCGGCACCCGAAAATGGCCGCCGTAAGAAAATTGGCGCGCAAAGTACACTGGTTGAGAGGGACCCTTTAATGAATGGTTAAGGTGGCTCATCTCAGTTTTGCAACGGCATACCTTCCCGAATTTGAACGGCTGATACTTCGCTGTCAGAGCACCGTCTGACTAGCTACTTCACCACTTTACTAGAAATAGAATGAACTTTCCAAAACAGTAGTTTTGATTGGCATCGGTGTTACCATAGCAACGCAGCGATGACGTCAGGCATTTTACATATGACCATTTTTCTCGACATCTAGACGTAAACTTTTAAAACCACCTTATGTTCCAAGAAGCCTAGATGTAGTTCTTCACGATTAAGAATTTTTAAAAAATTATATGAGAGCGTTTTGGAATAAAATGCGGTTGAATATTTTCATTAAAAAAATTAAATATTCACCTTACGTTTGTTTAATTCGTCGATACCAATGTCTTCTTAACTGATTGAGGTAACTGATGTTTTTACCACATATTATACCTGTGACATAGGACTGTTTTCTGTCAGAGTTTCTTCGAAATTGCTTCATTCGATTTTATTTCATGTAGACAGAAGTAATCCCTACTAGATTCGCATTTTACTCAACGTAGTAACATATTTGTTACGGAAGCTGTAATTAAAAAACTAGTCGATAAATTTTTTTAATTTTTTTTGATGCGAAGTTTGACACCTATTACGCTTTCTCTGGAATTTTCAAGTGGATTGAATCATTTTAAGGGTACGAAATAAAAATAAAAATACAAACACGTTTACATTCATCCGCACAATCGTTTTTGATATATTATTTGTTGACAGCTGATCTCTTTCAGAAATTTCTCTTTTGTCTATATTCAGGCATATTTGTGTGCGCCTAGGACGCTTGCTTGCAAGGTTTCGTCGCTCCAAAAAATTCGTGAAAATTCTGTTTTCGTTAGTACAATGGAAATTAACATAAATCTGTAGTCACGCAGAAAATAAACTTTTTGGACAATCACATAATCGCAAAAATGTAGTAACACATGTTACTACGTTGAGTAAAATGCGAATCTAGCAGGGATTACTTCTGTCTACATGAAATAAAATCGAATGAAGCAATTTCGAAGAAACTCTGACAGAAAACAGTCCTATGTCACAGGTATAATATGTGGTAAAAACATTACCTCAATCAGTTAAGAAGACATTGGTATCGACGAATTAAACAAACGTAAGGTGAATATTTAATTTTTTAATGAAAATATTCAACCGCATTTTATTCCAAAACGCTCTCATATAATTTTTTAAAAATTCTTAATCGTGAAGAATTACATCTAGGCTTCAAGGAACATAAGGTGGTTTTAAAAGTTTACGTCTAGATGTCGAGAAAAATGGTCATATGTAAAATGAATGACGTCATCGCTGCGTTGCTATGGTAACACCGATGCCAATCAAAACTACTTTTTTGGAAAGTTCATTCTATTTCTAGTAGAGTGGTGAAGTAGCTAGTCAGACGGTGCTCTGACAGCAAAGTATCAGCCGTTTAAATTCGGGAAGGTCACTCTCAATAAGTCGAAGACTGAGTTTATGTTGCTCGGATCCAGGCAAAAGTTGGGTACTCTCAAAAGACCCCCGTCTCTAACTATTGATGGACGCTCTATAAAGCAAGTTGAATTTACTAAATCTCTTGGTGTGTGTATAGACGAAAATTTATCTTGGAGCACACACATCGATAAAATCTCCAAAAAAATTACTCCTCAAGTCAGCCCGAATCGCCCAGCCCCGAAACCCCCGCGAGGCTCATGGGAATCCTTTTGAAAATGGCACAGAACTCGCTTCGTGAAACATTCATTTATTGAAGGGACACAAAGATTGCGTTTTTCAGCTAATCGTTGATAAAATGTTTGGAAGACTGTTTGAGAACCGAAGGTAAGTTTTTTTCCTTTTCTTTCTTAGGGGAATGTAAATTATCGTGACTAATTTCCGATCGTGAATGGAACTACGGCGGACGCCGAAAATTCCTTCTCCTTAGTTTGTAATTATGTTGTTGGACTACTCAACATACTTTTAGGACTGTTTTCTCATGAAAGGAAAAACACTATGTATATATATTTGGATGATTACTGGTTTTCAAGCAAGGGCTTGGTACACTGATTTGATTAGGTTTTGATTTGTTCATGTTATTTTAAGATAAGGTGATAGATTCTCATTACATGTTTGAAGGTTTAGTGTAATTTTTTCGTAGAGAAGATACATTTTGATCATGGCCGTCTTTTGCATACTGTTTTGCCCTGTTATAAACGGTGCTCTGATGTGCCTCTTGCATTTTTTAATAAATCTGTTAAACTTTAAAGTGATTTAGAAACAAAAAAGGATTAAATTAGTCAAGTAAGCAAGAATAATCTCAACTTGAAAATCATTTTTTTTTCACAACACAGTAGCCTGCTCATGGATGGCAAGGGTTGAGTCCAACAGCTATGGCGGTTTAAGGATGCAAGGTAATTGTCTGTATTTTCTTTGACAGGGCTGTCATTAAGCTTTGAAGAAACTGGTTCCACAGAGAAATTGAGTAACCAGTCATAATAACAAAATAAATTATTCCGTGCCTGTGGTTGTTTTAAAAATCTGAGTAGCTCAGGTCATCATGACCTTTATAGTGGTTTCAGACCATGATAACTGTTTGTCTGATTACAACCCTGCTAGCTATATGTTGGAGTAGAATGAGTATTTTTCTGCAACAAAATTAAACATATCAGTCTTTTAGTGAATCCCCTTTTCATACATGTAAAACCATTAACTTTTTCTGGACTAATAAATATACGTTTTTTAAAGCGATATGTGCGTTCAGACTTACATATTGTTTTAGGCTAAAGAGTTTTGCAGTTTAACCTTCCTCCATAAATAAAAAAAATCTAAAATTATGTGTCTACTGATTTGTAACTATACATCTGTACACTGTAAAGCCTTCATAAACAGTGAAGGGTTAATTTAGATGAACAGTAATCTTCCACAGTTTTAGCAGCTCTAAAGCAGTTCTCATTTGTTTTCTCTTTGATGACATTTGTATGATGGATCTAAGGTCATCTTCACTGGCTTCTCTTTGATTCGATAATTTGAAATGATCTTTCCAGGTCTTAATTTCATTGAAGACTTTTTTGTATGCCTTTAGTGTCAGGACTTGTATTTTGCCAAGATGCACTTCATAACGGTCTCTGTGATATCTTGATTTTGGGTTCTTTGCAATGTTCAGTTTAACTTTGTCATATTTCAGAACATCTTCGCAGGTGCCCAGAACTTCCTCTATAAAAGCTTTTGATGTCTTTGATACCAATTTTGGTATTTTTGGTGGCTGCTCTTGATCATGAGATGAAGATTCTTGCTCATCTCTCCTTCTTTTGTTGCCTGCCACTGGCTGTGTTACATGTAGATTTTCAATCTCCATATGTGTTTCATTGTTGGTTTGAGGGTGTTCAGTACTGGTACATGTAACTGGATGTTCTTCGATGTTATTAAGGTCAGTGACTTCTTCAGTTCTTTCATCATCGCCTTCTTCTTCAGGTTCATTTTCGTGTTCTGAGCAATCTATATCCTCTTGTCTTTGACCAAAGTCAGTCAGTGGTTCACTGTCCCTGGGCCTGTCATCTAGGTCTGCACTGAGATCTTCCTGCACTGTCTGAACTGCACAGCATGTTGGCGGTCTGTGCCATGTGCCACTATTATTTCTTAATTTTGTTGCAGGAATCTTGATGTTGTCTTGCAGGCATTTATTCCAGCAGGCATGTAGAAGCTCTTGCTCTCTGCTTATGGAAGTGGAACGGAAATGGTGCAGCTGTGGTCCCTCTTCTCTAAAGCATGGTTCATCTGGGCCGTCAAAGAATTCTATACAATCCTCTGTCTCCTTCCACCACACTCCTTCCCCTGGCTTTAGAAAATCTGAAATAAGCTTTAAATGAGCAGCCCAGTCACCAGCATACTTCTCAAGCTCAGTCTTCTGAATGACAGTGTTCTCCAATTTGGGGAGAGATTTTGCCATTTTGCTCATCTCCCTTTCCTCCTTGATAATGCAGTTCATCTCACCAGCTTTGGACTTGGACTCTGCTTGTATGTGTAGGATTGCATTTCTGGGCAAATCTTCAATTCTCTTGCTCCAGGTTTTCATTGTTATGTCCGAGAGCTTCTCAAACAGTCTTTCGAACATCTCTGCATTGGTGGATCTGTGCGAAGCTACTCGGAGCAATTGACTGGAGTGTGCTGTGATGCTGTGAAAGTACAACCCAAACAGCTTTCTGTAAGTGAGGGCTTGTGGTGGCGTCAACACTTTCCGGCATTGGATTGCATGTCTCCAGCAGAGATTATGAAGGCGAAGGATCATCTTTGGTGATCTTGCTTCATCTTGTGCATAGAAGATTTTGATCATTTCACATAGGGTTACAAGGAGAAGCCTAATTTCACGATTGGCAATCGGATAAAGAGCAATGGTGACAAAGATTAATGTCTTTCGGTAGTCAATCCCCCTTAGTTTGTCTTTGCTGTACTGGATTGAGAGAATCTCCTTAAGTTTAATGAGTGTGTCAATGTCAGTGATGTGGTGTTGTAGTTCTTGCAATACATTCTTGATGTGATTCATTGAACAGTGGAGGGCCTCAAAAAACAAAACTTCGTACTTCCCAATATTCAGTTCTTCAGCAGAAACATCACTTGTGTTAAGAAGTGCTGGAAGTCTTGTTGTTCCTCCAAGCATGGTGAACAATTCTTTCTGCAAATCTTCTTTCTTGCCCTCACCAGATCTTCCCCTTGCTTGTAGCTCTGTTTTCAGGTCATTCACTTTCATATCCTTGAATTGATGCAAGCCTGCTTTTCTTCCAGCAGGACCAGAAAGAACCAATTTCCTCTTGATTTCCAGTGTTTTATATTTCCTCTGGAGGGTATACTCAAGATCATGGCTGGAATTGATGTTGCCATCACAGCCTGAGCAACCATAGTTCCCCCCATGCTGGGTGCCATCCTCCATCTCAACTGCTGGATTATCCCCATTCATGAAGCGCATAACATCCCACACTTCAGCACCAGATTCTGTCATTGTGGGGTTCTCCAAATCTCTGAGATCTTCTTGGCGCGTTGGAATAAATCTCATCTGGTCTTCGACTGCTGATCTACTTTGCCCTAAAATATACAGTTGTGGCTCCTCCACTGTAGCTTGTACATCAATGTCCCTCCCTGTATTCTCCAACATTTCTGGTCTTGTCATGTGTATGGCAGGATCGTAAAGTTCTCGGAGGCAAACTAGCATGTGACCATAGTTTGCAAGAGTTGAGTGGTCATGCCAGAGAAGCCAGTGCCTTTGACGCTGATATTTCTTCAGACAGTTTTTCATTTGGTCAATGTCATCACTGATTTCTTCATGCATTTTTTTAAGTTCTGTAGTTAGCTCATCTTTAGCTAAATCGTTGTAGTAGCTGTCGTCCCTGATTTTCAGTAGACTCTTGTTTCTGGTCAGAGCCTCTTTAATTCCTGATATCTTGGAAAGGGATTTTTCTGGCCTGGACATCAATTTTCTTTTGTATCACTTGGCCTTCATTGCTGACTGCTAATTTTGAAATCTCTGCTTCCACCACAGGAATGCCAATCAGTTATATGTGCCATTTTCAAATATCTGGCTTTGATGCTTTCTCTGATCTTTGCATTGGTACGTGACACTGCAACGGATACTGCCCCTCCTCTCTGTTTTTGAGTATTGGCCTTGTGTTCTAATGTCGTACATCCTGGCTTTCTCAGACCAGTTTATGGGACCATTAGGCCAGGATTGTACATCTGTTAGGAGCTGATCCAAGTCTCCTACGATGTTTTCTGTTGCTGGGGCATGAGACCTCTTTTATTTTGGGGGGTGTTGTTCTTGCTCTTTCAGCTGCGGGCTGGGGAATCTGCGAGCTGACATCTGCGAGCTGCTTTAATCAATTTTAAAAAAGTAACTAAATAAATAATAAATCACTCAGTGCTACGCAGATCAGCTGTAGATATATGCCATGATGCGACAAGAACTGATACAAGAAAGACTGCTTTATAATATAAAGCTTACCTCGTCACTTGGCAGATTCGATCGAAGGTCGAAATTCGCCCATAGCAGCTTCCAGAAGCGATAAAAACACCGGAAAAGACAACAGGTGAGGTTTTTAAACTTTATTTCACATTATTTACAACTTTTCGAAGGAAAAGTGAAAATTATTTTCGATCGAATTTCAGCTCCATACAAACTCTCATAATACGCTTTGGTGACCTGTGATACAGACGCCATTTTGTATTAATGCCAGCAAGTCACGTGATACAATACTTTGTAGGTCCATTCTGCGTGCAAACATAGTGACTATGGTGAAAAGGTATGGATATTACAGCACTGAAACTAGTGAATCTTATTGCCTCATTCAGGTCTTTGGTGTGGAAATTCCCAGGCGCCGATCTAGACTTGGTTTGCATCCTTCTCCCAACTAATTGGTGTGGGGCGAGGAACGCGGGCTCACAAAACGGCTGGAAATCGAGCCTAATCTAGATTCTAGACTGGTTTCAACAGTTTTACGGAAATCGGTCAGATTTTAAAAATGACTCAAAATTGAATTTTTAGAGAGTAGAAATCTAAAACATTTCAGCGCTCAGACTCAAGGAAACCGGTCAAGTTTTTTCCGGATCCGCGCCTGCTTCGGAAGCATTATGGTTTCCCTGTTTATGACGGCATAACAGATAATTCTAAGACACTGCAGAAATAACGAAATATTTGCATAATCGAACCGAAATATTCGAAATCGAAAGGCAATAATCGAAAAACCGAACGAAGGGTATGTGAATCGTTACACCCCTATTGTCCGTTTTTTGTCTTTTTCGCATTTAACATTGTTTCACCGCAATCAACTTCGGAAATCTTCGGACCATCTTGGGATATCCTCGGTGGTGTTCGGGACATCTTCGGAAGTCTTCGGGTCGACTTCGGAAATCTTCGTAAGTCTTCAAGTCATCTTCGGAGAACTTCGGAACAAATCCGAACAAATCAGAATTCGGTAAAATTCAGTAAAAGGAATCGCAGCTCGCATTTTTCAGCTCGCATATTCCCCACATCCTTTCAGCTGCCTGTTGTATTGTTTCAAATGACTTAGCCATGCAGTCTGTGATGTTGCCTGGCCATGAAGTCCATGAAGGATTGCCTTGAACTCAAATGCTCTTCAATGTCATTCTCATTCATATTGTTCTCAAAGTCAGTTTTCATTTGCCTTTGCTGATCTCGTTTCAATTTCCTTTTTTCCACAGGCGAAAGTTTCCTTTCAAGGCCTGCTTCAGGAACAAGGGTCAGAATGTCACTGAGTGACTTTCCAAAGTTCTCTTTACATTTCTCATCATGTGTGGAATAAATTGCATGTCCAACCATCTTGAGTTGTTTATTTGTCACCTTTGCGGGGCCTTGCGAGGCCATTCTGAGCTGTGTGCCTGCTGGCATCTGCTTGAATTTCACTGAGGGGGCCCTTTCTTACTGTCTGGCACTTCTTGCTAACTGGAAAAGTAGCTTGTAGGTTTGAGTTGAACAATATGCAGGCCTTACAGTTCGATAATGTATGCGCTTTTTTCATTTCCTTGGTTATGTTCTTGACTTCACTCCAGTTTGCCCCTGAAAATGTTGATAAATAGGTCTCCTTGTCTCCTTTGTTCCTCCAATTAGAAACCTTTTCATCGATTACCTTGCAGACACGGTTGAAATCACACTGGCTAAGACTAAACCGTGGATACTGGTTAAAATGTTCAGAATAAAGTTTGTGTCTTTCTGTCAATACTCTGGCGCCAAATTTGCACTGCCTTCACCGGGAGCCTTCTTCAAGCCGGAACACAACTCTTTGGTTTGTCGAATACAAACTCTAGCCCAAGCACATTCGGCCCTTAAGGTCATCTTTGTAGGACGTTTGTTTATAGTTTTAAAGTGGAAACGTAGAGCTCGCTATTATCCGCTACAGGGAAAATACTGATATGAAAATTGTAAACTGATACGAAGTATTTTATGGTAATGCATATTTGGCGCCCAAACTCAAACGAAAGAGGAGAAAATGTTTTAATGGACGCAAGCCACTGTTTGCAAAGGTGTGCACAGTTCGTCTATTTAAGAAGAAAAATGCCCTAAAACCAAAGAACTCCAACAGATTCATCTCAAAATTAATACAAACAGGTACAAGAAACTGCGCCGTAAAGTAACTTTGCCACTTTCATTTTCTCAATTATTTCACTTCAAATGCATCTGAAACTGATGATTTTCGTCCGCCATCTTGAAATTGATGACAATTTGGCCTCAGGGGAGACAACTGAAGGCACGAAAACAGCGTTTTGCTTGCCTGTGGCGATCAAACTCGATTTGTTTCAGTTATAAGAGGTTTTCCGTAGCCTTCCTTTTTATTAAAATGCGATTATTAAGCGGCCGATGCATCATGGGCATCGAGCCGCTTCAAGAAATGCACTTTTTTTTTCATGTCGCTAGCCTTAGTCCTCTTCACGGTTGACATGATGTTATCGCATCTCGGTCTAAATTAGCCAGTAGAGAATTTCTCTTCCACATTCTTTCTGTAGTGTCGTGTAAGTGCGTAGATGTATTTAGTTTATTACAGTAATCGCATTGGAAAAAGCAAAGACAAATGTCCCACAGCAGTGAACAGCAGTGTTGTTGCAAAATGTGCTAAATTTTGTTGTGTGACCTTTTCTCGTTATTCGATCCCACGGTTGACATGACGCAATCTCTGGTCATGTAAAGATGATGCAATAGAGGTATTGTGCTATGAGCATGAAGCAATCCGCATTGGGATTTCTCTTCCTGATCGCAGTTACGATACCCCGTGGTATATGTTTTTGTAAACGTGATTAGTGTCCTTGGATTAGTGGTATTAAGATAAATTAAGGTATGTTTTCAAATGACTATTTGTCATTAGTTGATGGCATTTAGATATATATTTCAGTTTCTACACAGTAATCTTAAAGTTAAAGTGCACCTAACCCCAAAATTTTATTCGTTTAAATGAATTTACTTATAATTTGAAACTTAAATGCGAAGAAATTTTTCGATTTGGTTGAATCCTCGATTTTCTGTGCCCCGACAAAGTCTCCAAAATTGCACCTAAAACGACGCCATTTTGTTGCACGGCCGCGTTTGAGGGGAATGAGTTCTAGCGGCTGTGTGACGTCTACTCGGAACGTTCGATCCTTCGCGTCCACTCATTTACTTCAGAAATATGCGATACATATTCGAAAAGTGTGTAGAAACGCCTTCCAGGTGCGTTATTGGGCGTTGCAGCAGCACGCCAGATTTAGATAAAGGTATACTATACCATTTTAAAGCGATGGTCGAGAACATACGGAAAAGACGGTGGATTTTGTAAACTCAAATGAGCGAAGTGGGACTGTGCGGAGAGTCATAAATTTGAGAACGCTGGAGTTTGTCCGCCCACTTCCAGTAGACTTCCTAAGGCTATTTTCAAATCTACCCGGTCGAGGTCAACTAGCAATTCGACCAAATGTTACAGAAATGTTATCTCTACTAAATAGGAAAAATGACAAAATATTTTGACTCTTAAAAGTTTTTTTCTGAGGCCGGGAAATAAGCAGTGCGACAGCCGTGTGTACAGATCGTAACATCAATGGGTATCAATGCGGACCACCGAGGGAACATACCCACTTCGCTTATCGAGGAAGAAAAAGTCATTTATTTCACGGTTTTTACTTGAAAATTAACTTGATTCACTATGGTGGTTATTTGGAGTAGTAACGACAAACTTTTCTGGATGTCAAAACTGTAGTGATGTGCTTGTTTCCTTTCAGTTTGTTTTCTGCGGCTTAAATTTTCAGGCCCGCGCGCGAGCAAGCCGATTTTCAATCGATCGACTGTCTCTTGGCTGCGCCTCAAGCAACTCTTAATACACTTCTCTATAAACTCTCGATAAACAACCTTTAAGCATGGACCAATAATTAAATAGAACTGAGCAAAACAAGCTTTATTGGATGGCATATTGGTAAACTGTAACCTCGCTAAACAGACATCTACGAAAGCATCTAAACAAAAGCCTCGAGCGAGAATTCTTACAACTGCGACGGTTACTTGGCTGTTGCAAACATTAAATGGTGAAAAGCTGGCATTTAACAGAATAACCATTGCTTTACGAAATGCATACTCGCAGAAACAAAAATATAAATGTCTAAAACGCTCGTCGGAGTAGCAAAGTTTATAGGTGACACGAATATTGCTTATCATTGCTATCTAAGCGTCATTGAGCTTTCTTTTCGGCTCTTCATTCGCTTTGACCTCCTTTTCACATTTATTTGTCCATTCCAGGTCTCGAAGCGGTTCATCTGCGAAGATTTCTTCCTCATTGCCGCTTGAAGTATTGATTGAGGAACGCATATTTATGTATAAATCACGCGTCGATTCCAGCTCGATTTCTACTTCAGAAATGAAGTTTATTTCGGAGTAATTCGAATCGAAACTTAACTTTGACTCCGAAGATGAAGAACGCACAATTTCGAAACAAATTCTTCAGTTTAAGTCCAAAAGACATAGAAATGGTCCCTTTTATGTTCAATTATCCCAAACAAATGCAGAGAAATGACAGAGGCGCTATATTGTGTGGTTCCGAGTAGACGTCATAACGGTACCAGACTCCAGACTCCTATACGCGGTCGTGCAACACATCGAACGTGACTTCAGCAGAGCATAGAAAATCGAGGATTCAACCGAATCCCAAAAATTTTTCGCAGAAATGCTTCGAATTACATGTAGATTTATTTCAGCGAAGAAAAATTTTGGGGGTTAGGTGCACTTTAACCTATGAAGTCTGGAATAAGCTTATTAATCGTCTTTTCCTACAAGAGATGAATAATTCAAATACTTGCGGTGGAGAAATCAAAAATGTGGGCATAAGAACAGTGATTCTTTTTAATACTAATCTGTGAAGCTGATCATGTATGTGCTGATGCAGAGTTTCAGAATGTAGTTGGATAACAACAAAAAGTCGTCTTTCTTTCTTCAGCAGAAATGAAACTTGATGACTTGAAATGACACAGGGAGCAGAGGAGTCGAATTGCGTTACAGCGTTATTCGATCTTGTTTTCATGTCGCTAGCCCTAGCCCTCTACACGGTTCACAGGGAGCAGAGGAGCTAAATTTGACTTGTGCCAGTTTCGATCCAAATGCTTTATACGTACGTGACCTTTGCGAGTTTCGATCTGTTTGCTTTCATACGCGGTGTATTGCGTTACTACGTTATTCGATCTTTTTGTTTTCGTTTTTTCGTCCCAGCGGAATTCCTTAGGGTCACATGCACACAAGATCGTTACGCTGTAAGAAGAGAGACAAGGGATGAAACTAATTTGAGCCAATTTTTCGATCCCGATAACTCGCTTTTGATGCAATAAAAAACCTGATTTTCGGCATGTGGTCTTATATGGGCAGTCTCAAGACAGCTGTTTAAAATTTGATGAAGAGATCCATCAAACACTCCTTTCGGTGATCGCTTTTTATGGCGTTCAAAATTGACTTTCGTTGGATGTGCACCGTAACATACTGGTGACGGAAATACGTCATATGTATTGTTGCGAGCATCACCGGAAGCTAATGGAATAAGTTTATTCATCTGTACAGTCTGGAACAGTAGTTTATGTAATCATCAAACGCCGCTTTCTTGTAAAGAGAAGGCCTGCAAAGGAAATACAGCGATTTATCGATCGATCGATCTTAAGATAGCTTATAAGAACGCAAACAATCCCCACTCTTTAGAATAGTTGAGCGAGCGCGAAGCGTGAGCGAGATGGAGTTATTCCTGCGATCTTTGCCTTTCGCTTATTTCCTCTGGGAACTGATTATCCTCAGTTGAAACGCGTTTCGTTTTAAATCTCCCTCCGATCAACTGTTGTTTTGAATTTGAATTCGTAACGGAATGGCTTCACTTCCGATTTATTGACGGCTTACGTCACTTCCGTCACCAGTATGTTACGGTCCACATCCAACGAAAATTTGGTACTATGTTTCATCCCTTGTCGTTATTTCTTCTCGGCACTTCGTGCCTCGCTCGTAAAGCTTTCGCTTTCCGGTCGTTGCCCTTCGGGCAACGACCGGAAAAGCGACCGATTACCCGCTGGGACGAAAAAACGAAAACAAAAAGATCGAATAACGCAGTAACGCAATACACCGCATAAAGCAAACAGATCGAAACTCGCAAAGGTCACGTATAAAGCATTTAGATCGAAGCTCGCACAAGTCAAATTTAGCTCCTCTGCTCCCTGTGCACGGTTGACATGATGTTATCGCATCTCGGTCTAAAATTAGCCAGTGGAGAATTTCTCTTCCACAGGCTTTCTGTAGTGTCGTGTAAGTGCGTACATGTATTGAGTTTATTACAGGAATCGCATTGAAAAAAGCAATCGGCTTCCGGTTTCACGCAAACTGCGGACTTTAGCGAGATTGCGTGACTACTTGTTTTTTTCACTGCACTTTCCCCAGTTGACATTGCATTGCATTGTGAGGGGTTTTCCCATTACATTGTAAACATAGCCAGGAGACATGCAAATAAATAGCCACTAGATAATTTCTGTTCTGTTTAATACATGCACCTCATTAAACGAACGATAAAACTCGGTCCCAAAAACAGTTTTTCTTACACAATTCCACAGCATATATGTCATTCACAATTTATTTTCACGTTGAGCGAAAACACATCTGTGCCCTTGTTGATTATGATGCAATTGACATTAGCTAAAATTTTCTACACAGTAAACTTGACCTAAGCTCAAACTTACGCTAGCCAAAATATTGCATCACCCAGTCACGTTTTTCGTCACGCAGG
Source organism: Desmophyllum pertusum (assembly GCA_029204205.1). Taxonomy (NCBI): domain Eukaryota; kingdom Metazoa; phylum Cnidaria; class Anthozoa; order Scleractinia; family Caryophylliidae; genus Desmophyllum; species Desmophyllum pertusum. The sequence goes on from MU827780.1 coordinate 2,090,465, forward strand.
TTCGAAGTTGACTCTTAGATTTGGCGGGAGAACCTCAGAGTAAACTGACCGAGGGGGTGGAGGGGTGCATTGTTCTTTCTCCCCTCAAGGTGAAATTGGCCCGCGGGGGTTCTCCCAAAAAATTTGGGTGGGATGTGCCGCTGGGCTATAACAACCCTAATTTTGCGAACCTGTTCCAGACTAAGGGCCTGTTTACATAGCCTGCAAGCGCAGACGTATTTCCGGCGGGGAAACTCGAGCCGGAAATACGTCTGCGCTCGCAGGCTACTGTTTAAAAAAAAGATACCCTATTCCGGACGATTCTTAACGATTTTCTTTCTAACCCAAAAGGCTAAACTACTAAGCAGCACTGCGAGTTGTAGTTGTAAAGCTTTTTAAACACTCCTCGCGTTTCCTTTCGTCTGACTACTTCATCTACCCTATGCCAGAGTATCAATTACCGATCTTCGTGCCAACTCCTGGGAAACTGATACCCTGATACCCAAAAATGCCTTTTGGTATACCCTGTTCCAGACCAAAATGCTCAAAAACCATACCCTGTCCAGCTGCACGTTCCTATATAGCGAAAATAAGGGAGTTCCCCCCCCCCGGAAATCGGCCGCTTGTAATCCCTTCAGGGGTTCTTGTTTTTCATATGCCACGTTGAATTTTTATGGGTACTGCGCTTGCGCAAGTGCCCATTATTGTCGTCGTCGAAGCATTCTTAACATTCCTTCGTAAGACTTTTTTGTAACAATTCTTTGAATAACTGAACATGATATGGCATTGTTCGATTGTTTCGCTTCATTGACAGTGGTGTCAAGTGCAATGCTCAAAAAGAAGATTGGCATATTTAGTGAGCTACATGGAGAGAAATTGCGTTGCAAAATAAATATGAAAGACACGTTTGTTTTTAAATGTTTTTATTTACGTAGGTGTGTTTCTTTGACAACTGCACGAACAGGGTCGCGTTTGATTGAGTCACATTGTTGAAGCTTTTGTTGAGTAACCGCCGGTCTTTTAGAGTCCTTCGTACAATTCATTTGTTTGATTAGGGCCCGGCCGCACTAGGCGAATTTTTGTTTGTTGTGCAAAAATATCTGTCATCAGTTCCGTTTCACAAGTGCGAACGGCGATTTTTTTCCTACCAAAATTTTGTCAAGCCTTACCAAACTTCAAAGGCGCCGTCATCCTGCCCCAGAGCAGGACAAAATTTTGTCAAGCGTCAAAACTGACAGATTCGTCAATTCACACACATTAATCTCAAGGTTACAGCGATGATTATTCGCTTGCCTCGGTCCGTACAACTTGTACCGGTCCAAAATTTTACCTGCTAGCAGCACCTATACTGATGTTTGAGTAGCACAATTTGCTTTACAAGCAGTGAACAGTGCACGTCCGATCGGGTACAAGTTTGCGCTAAAAAGTGACAGTGACAGTCGGGAAAAGCGGCAAGAAACATGCAAGTCGTTTAAAATTTCAGTCCGAGAAGAAGAAATATCTAGTTAATCAGTTTGTGTATCATACCACGAAGGCAGGAGAGTAAAAACTTTAGAAAGTACTGGTTTTAAAAGATTGTCGAGGAGTTGAATGCAAAATTTCACAGCAACAACAGAGGTTTTCGGTTTCTACGTGATTGATATGTTGTGGTTCGCGAAAAATTTGTCATGATTTTTGGTTTTCAAGTGCGTACGCGTTTATCAAAATGAAAATTTGGCGGAGACAAAATTTGTAGTATATTTTGGTAGTGCCAAACAAATTTTGCCAGCCTAGTGCGGCCGGGGCCTTACGTTTAAGCCTCACGCGCGAGGGGCGAAGCCGCGAAAAGAAGACGGCGAGCTAGTTTACTGGAGCAGAATTTTTGAAAATCATTCCGGCACAGCTTCAGTTGTTTAAAACGAGCAATTGATAACTGAAGAGATAAATGAAATTTCTACAGGTAAAAGGTTGTCGTGTGACGTGTATTCGTGTGACCCTCCATAGGAAAAGGGGGCTTATCGCATCAGCGTTTCAAGGCGTTTATATTTGAAACGCATTTGAGACCCGTTTGAAATAATTTGAAACCCGTTTGAAACACATTTCAAACAGTGTTAGAAACGTTTACTTTTTTCAGCGTTTGAAACGTGGAGAAACGCATTTGAAACGCCCATCTGCCAACAACCTGCATTATTATTACCACTGAAGCATAATTATTCGACAACACAACAAATGCTGGACTGAAGATGGTAAACGGTAACTTCAGGCGTCGTTAATGAAATTTAAAAAAGCTAGATAAATCACGGTGGTGCAGTCACACTTTTTACTTTTGATTAAAAGTTCAGTAATATTCCATCGTTACTGGGGTTAGGTCGATCAATATAATAAACAACAAGAAAGTTTTTATAGAGTGCATAGCAGTATTCTCAAAATTAACGGAAATGTCAACAAATATGATGCGTGAACAAGCTATGACATTATTTGTCAACTCCTGTAATTCTGTAATTACCTTTCCTTTCGAGTATGAATTCAAGATCGTACCACATTCCAATGCATGAATTAGTATTCTTGGAGCGTCGTCTCCGTTGATTTAAGCTTCATCTGAGTCGCAACCATCGAAAACCTTCCACTCGGTTTTCGTACAATATTTGGACAAAGTCAATCAAGTTCCGTATGCGAAGCCACACTGAAGTCAACTCGCCTACATCATGTACCTAGTAATTAATTTGTTTAATAAGAGAACAGCGCGTAAAAGTGTTCTAAAGACGCTGGAATAATCCTGGGGAATAACCTCGTTCTAAAAGCATGTTTACGTGTATAAATACGCGAAAGATATCAAGAAAGATAACAGGAATGTTCAGGTGTATTTCTTGTTCTAAAAACGTGTAAGCGAGCACGTACACAGTATAAACATCATTACATGTGTATAAATTGACGATCTTGCAACGTTTTTCAAACACTTCGCAATGCATTGAGCGTGCACCTAAAACAGAAACGCTCGGAGAAGGCTTGACATGACATCGACAGCAGACAAGACTTCTAACCGCAGATCGAGCATAACGCACGCAACACTGACGTTTGTCACGGAGGCTCATCAGTTCTATGCCTCGATTCCAAGTGAAACCAACACAGTACGATAACTCCTCGTTTTCTTTCCTGTAATGTTACAACAATTTACCTCAATGTATTAACTCCTCTAGCCCTGTATTCATACTTGTAACTCTTGCGGGTCGAAGACGTCAGTGTTATCTTTAGTTTAATCAGTCCGCCGATCATCTGTTCACAAAAGCGCGACATTCTTTTGTATCTTGAATGAAGGAAATGGCGGTCGATTTTTACATACGTTTGTAGTTCTGTTTCAATTTTTCAGTTAATGCACTCTATGGATTTTTTTTGTGTTAATTCTACTAGCTGTTAGCAGTTTTTTATTGCGTGCGTCATGTATCCAGCATGATCCAGAGAACAGATAATAATCTACGGAATGTAAATTAGGCTACGACCGTCGATGATGCATACAAGATTTACGAATGAACTTTATAATTTTAGAAACTTTACACGTCATCGATTCTTAATATTTTGTTTACGTTTAATCCATGATTATGAGCTGCCCCTTCGAAGCTATCCGTATATCGGATACTATTTTTGAGCTAAAGCTATAAAGTTCCCGCTTTTAGCATTTATTAGACTTGTTTCCATCACGCTTGAACCGGTTCTGCAAAACTTTTTCTATTCATTCGTCTAATAGTTCGTGCGCGAGCTTCCCTACAAAAAAGACCCTAGTTGTCCGGCTCTGTTATAAATTTGGCCGGCGTATGGCCGTTAACCTCTGTAATGAAAATAATTATGCACATCTTAATTAATTATTTTTGTGTTTCAAACGCAATGAAACGCGTTTCTTCTGTTTGAAACGCCTTCAGTTTGAAACGTTTGAAACACATTTGAAATGCATTTGAAATAATTTGAAATGCGTTTGAAAAGCATTTCAAACGCTGCGTTTAAATGCGTTTGTAAAAAATCACCTTAAGCCCCCTTTTCCTATGGAGGGTCACTTATTTTATTTATTTATTTATTTTATTTATTATTTACTCATTTAGTCACACGCGCGCGCGAGGGGTGAAGTCAGAGAAGAAAGTATTGCTGAGGGACCAAATAATTTTGTTATGCTAGCGTGAATTTACAACTCTTTGAAAATCTTTCAGAGCTTCAGTTGTTGAAAGGCTGATGTGCAATTTATTTTTAGATTCTGTTATGTCAGCGCGAATGCTGCTGTGTAAACAAAGATATTACAGTATGACGACAATCAGAAGAGTATGAGTGATGAGTGATTTGAGAATTTTGTTATGTCAGCATGAATGCTGCGAATGCTGTTGTGACAAAGATCAAAGCCGCGTGCTGGGGGCGGGAAGATGAGAGACCCTGGGAACGAGGTTGCAGCTGCTGGTCTTGAAATATAAACAAGGAAATTGGACACATTATCCCTCTTGTCAAAACAAGCAACACCTTACTGGTCACACGACTAGATCAAAATTTTCCTAAGTCTTCCAATACAATATTATTAAATTGAAAGGTTATAGCGTTGCCCGATACATACAGTATACATCATAAACTAAAAAAATGTTTGTGTCATATTGTACCACGTCCGTGTCTGTACGTCCGTCCATGCTCCACCATAGGCAAGCCGACTAACTTAATATATTCAAACCAGGGGGGTGGGGGATAGAAAGCCGGCACTTTTCTTTGAGGACATAGCGGTGCCGGGCAACAGACCAACAGTGCGAATCCTGTGTCAATCAAGCCGTTGCTAAGAATGACGTCAACCAAAACTTCATTGTTTTCTAATCCGGGAAACATTTTCAAGCTCGCAGCGTAGAGCTGTACGCGTGTAGCCTGCAAACACAGCACTGCGGGCGGAAAATGACGTGACGTCGGAAAATTGCTTATATCTCCGCTATAGTAGAAGCACGAACATGGACATGCCCATGTTCAATATCTTCTTTATTTAAAAAAATAGATGGGACACTCAAACAACATTCACTGGGACCGGTTATTATATAGCGTTGGTGGAGGTGGGCCTCCCTAACGAACAAGGAACACGTAGAAAAAACAGTGGATTACAGACAAAGCATATCTTTACTGTTGAATGTTTTTGTTCAAAACGTAGAGCTAATTATTTCCATTCTATTTTCGAGTTTTTATATTGCAACTAATAGGAACAAAAAAGAACTGACAAGGGTACAGTTTGAAGTCTTTCGCTTTAAGGACAAATAAGTTACAATTTTTTTAAAGTAGAGCAAGTTGGATGATTATTAGAATTTTACTTCGATGACAAATTACTTTGCCTTAAATTAGAAAGCTTTAGAACATCAACAAATGTCCCAAACACAAAGTCCGATGGGGCGAATTATTTCCTTCGAATAAGGACGAGTGGAATCCATTTCTACGGTTAAGTTTTTTTTTTTTGGGAAATAATGCATCTATATTACTAGTTAACAAGCCTTTTCTGATCAGTTTACTTTATAAGGGCCACCAGCCACGCAATATTATTCCTCATTTCTTTATTCCCTTGTCCTCCATGACACTCGCGTCTTGTGGGACCACCAACTATGTCACATCCGGTTTAATTTGACCATTTTGGCCGCGCGCAAATGGATGGACCCACGCTGAAGGCCAAATGCGCGTCTTAAAAAACACTCGATGGAAATACTTCTGTGGTCAATAAAAATCGCATGTTTGTGTTAATAAACACATAAAGAAGCATACTAGGCAACTTATTGTTTACTTCATAGGCACTTTAAGCTTTAATAATAATAATAATACTTTATTCAAATATAATTAAAAGATAAAAATATTTGAACAGGTAGATCTTGAGGTTAACCCTATATACAGATCACCTAAAAAAAAATAGGAAATCAAATAAATAATAATAAAGTCTAAAGGCCTGGTATATGTTTATATATATATCTAACTGGATTTGAAAGAACGTGCCCGCAGAAAATTGCACCATTTTGACCATTTTGACGCTTTTGGGTTTTTGTCGTTCAGAAACTATCTCCAAAGTAGACTCGTCACAAAATCTTCGCAATCGTGCATCCGTTTTGGAAATCGAACGAATTCCGCTAAAGTTACGCAAGAAATACCTGTTGAACTTGTGGTGCCAAATCAGTGCCAAATTGGGAATACACACACCGAACATTGCATTCTTCCACATTCATTTCTTGGCTTCCCTAAAAGGTTGGTTCAAAACTTTTTCAGCTGATAGAAAGCGCATTGAAAGCCGAAGATAGCAAGAAAAGAAGGGGAGAGAAAGAAGAAAAGTAAAGAGAGTGAAATAAATCACAACGGAAAACACTTTTTTTTTTTTTGTAAAGTCCAAAGTAACGGAAGAAGCTTGAACCAAGGATAATTTGAAACCATTTCACTCAGAAACGATATAAACAGCTTGCCGGCGTTCACAAATACGGGTTCTTAGCTAAGGAAACGCCAAATTTGGCCAAAGAGACAACCCAAAAACCACTTTTTAAGCCCAAAACGCGTTTTTCGGCATTTTGCTGTAAAAATGCTGCAATTTTCTGCGGGCACGTTCTTTCAAATTCACTTAGATATATGTATATATGTATGTAATAAAATTTTGAAGGTACAATTAATAAATGTTCATATAGTTCTTTAAACGTAATTTAAATTTCTTAAGATTAGTATCCCCGTCTAATACGTAGTTCGGCAAATTGTTCCAAGGACGGATGATCCTCACAAAGAAAGAGTACTTGAAGCAATTGCATTTTGCTGATTTAGTTTGAATTTTGTATTGGTGATTAGATCTCGTCGACTTGCTTTTAGTGTATTCAAAGTAGTCGTTGAAATTCAAACCGTTTAACCCAAATACTATTTTAAAGCATTCGACTAACGTAGACCATTTTAGTAATTTACAGGTATTAAAAGAAATGTCGAGAATGTTGTTACATTTCGCGTTAAAGAAGTTGTTACATTTCGCGTTAAAGAAGTTGTTACATTTTGGGCTAAAAAGTTGTTACATTTCGCTTTACCGTCGATTTCACTGCTACGCGACCGTTTAAATCAAAACTCCTCTGAGCGGTTTGCAAAAACTTTCCGTCAATCACACACGGTCATTCCTTATATGGAAGTATTCGATTTTACCGCGAGTAAACACCTTCCATATAAGGTACTGACATGTATGATTGACGGAAATCTTTTGCAAGCCGCTCAGGGGAGTTACGGTCGCGTAACAGTGAAATCCACGGTAAAGAGTTGTTAGAGTTTGCATCAAAAGTTGTTACATTTCGGGTTAATGTTACATTTTGCGTCAAAAGGTGTTAAATGTCACGTTTATGTTACATTTTGCGGCGTAATAGCCTGCGTGCAGACGTCTCCTATCTCGTGAAGCAAGGAAATAGGTAACCTGAGTATCGGCGAATTTTTCCGCGCTCTCTTTTACTCTTCGTCTTTTCGTGGTCGCGCTGAAATTACGCCTGATACAATTCCTCAACGAGATGCTTTCCGCCCCCTTTCGTGATGAATTGACATTGATTGACATAAACGTCTTCATAGCCAATCAAAATTACTTCCGATACGCGACACTCGCGAGAACGCCGGAATTCCACGCGTGGAACGAAACAGCTTTGGACGCCATTTTTGGGCTCAGTGGAAAATGCGGGGCCGGGGTCCCAGCCTCGTTCCCAGGGCCTCTCATCTTCCCGCCCCCTGGAGGGAAGATGAGAGACCCTGGGAACGAAGATGCCGGGGTCCAGGGAAAACACGGGGTCCTGGGGTCTGTGGAAAACACGGGGTGTGGAAAACATGGGGTCTGTGGAAAACATGGGGTCTGTGGAAAACAGGTCATCAAAATTCTAAAATCTAAACTTTTAATCCTACAAAGCTCTTCTTTTTATATCTTCTAGACATGGAAATCATTAATCTCTATGCAAAGTTTGGTATCGATCCAGTGATTGCTTTTGGAAATGAAATAAAGCTATTTGAAATGTGTGATGAACGTGTTTCTGAACTGTCACAAAAACGGATATTTTTATATGATTTTTAAATTTTGAGACGTGATAATAATTTAGAAGTGATTTCTAAACAGATTTGAAGTGAAAGCTAATGACATTGACGGTAGAATCTACTCTACTTCTTGTGTAATTTTTTGGCGGCCATATTTGTGCCCCTCTGAAGGACACAAAGATGGCGGCGGCATACTAAATACTGTAATTTTCTGAAAATTAGTTTGGCAATAACTCGGTTATGACAAACGCTACAAAGCTATAATTTGGACAAAACGTTTATTTCTGCCAGTTCTTTTACCTGACGTTAATTTTCTGATGTTGTTTATGCAAGCAAACAGTTTTTGTAATGTTGATGAAAACCACCAATAAAAATAAAAATGTATTCTCAACTAATTCAGAATCCTTTTTAAGCTTGACCCATCGCTCAAGTGAAATGTTTCAAGTGAAGTGTGTAACTGCACAGCAAAAGTAGAGAACAAATTCATGCACAACAAGCCAAAGGAAAAAAAAATTCGAGCAATCCTTTCTACTCTTGCGGTCCTGTGAAAAATTATTGCACAAGCTTAAGGTGAAAAAACAAATTCTTGCACAAACTCAGAGAGAGTTGTCCATTTTTCGAAAAGCAATCAGAGATTTTTGTAGATATTTTCTTTCCAACAGCCAGAAGCCTTCGTTAATTATGCTCATTTTGCCATGTGCGCTTCTCTGTTGGTTATCACGCAGGACTCATGTCCCACGATGCCCAGAGCTGTGTATAATTATCAGGTCAAAGTATCTATGGCGATCAAATGTTGTCATAAAAACGTTTTTCTATAAAACGCAAGATACAACTGCTCAATAGCATTAAGTCAGTCATCTCAAAGTTATCTTAACTCTTGATATTTGGTCATTGCAACTTTTGTCCGTTGTGAACTAATGCAGGTCAAAAAGAAATGTTATCCGACTAACTTCCAGTCCCCCCCAGCCCCTCCCCCTGCGCGGTCCCTTTAGGAAGCTAGGTTATGTTTAGAGACAAAAAGGTATTCCTTTGCAATGTTATATATGTGCTCCAAACTGTAAACTCTTAAGGTGGGGTACATGTGAATTTCAATGAAATTTTAAGAGATTTAAAGAAGGGATAGAAGGAAAAAAAAGTTTTTGGAACACCAACAGACAGTTGACACCCACGCGGGTGCTCTTGCGTGGTTATCAACTGTCGTTGATGTCAATCTACTAATTTTTAACTTCAAATTCTAATTTTAAAACTACATCAAATCTTCAATATTTCTTATTTCCCTAAATTTTACAACTCCTTTGAGAAAAACTATTTCCTCCTAAACATAACCAAAAATCACCCAAAAATTTACAAAACACCCCATAACATAGATTCGTGTAATGAGCTAATAGTTTTTGGATTGCTTGCAACGTGAACGAGATATTTCCATTAAACCCATGTTAAGTGGCGGGAAAATGGCATTCAGGTGTAGGACTATTGGTACACCTGAATGCCTTAAATTGCAGTTGAAGTGCAAAGTAAAATGTTTCATTTCTTTCCTTGCAAACAGTGATGAGTGTTAATTTATAATATATTTAAACAAGGGAGCCTTCAGTCGTGCTTTAAAGGGGGATTTGTTGATCATGCTAGGAAATAGACGGGACCCCGTGTTTTCCACACCCCGTGTTTTCCACAGACCCCGGGACCGCGTTTTCCACTAAGCCCCATTTCGAGAGGAAACGTTTGAAATCAAATCTTTCAATTTTTCCCGGTATTTATATCTACATGGGAGATTTTGCCATTCAAAGAAGGAAGGACTATTAGATATTATGTGAGTAAACAGCACGGCAAGCGAAGGAATAGTAAGCTTATCTTCGATCGATCGAACCTACTCTGTGGCTGTTGCGATCGACTACAACGCGATGGCATGCACTTCATTTTCTTTAGCAACTAATAAATAGATTGATGTGAGTTTATTGTTAGATCATTGACTTGTACTGAATGGACAAACTATTTTGCGCCCGTATTTTGCGATAGATAATTTGTAAAGCAATCATGGAAAGCATTTCAAACATATTATGTTATGCCACTTTGGATCAAGGAATGTGATTTCTTGGAATATCCTTTTCCTAATCCCTTTTCGATCCTTTCTTGGCCACACAGTGGATTTTAGGGAATTTGATCAAAGTATCAGAAATTTGTGTGTAATAATAATTATTGCACACAAATTTCTTGTCAAATTTCTTGTCTGACATAATTTTTAAACCCAGAGGCATGAACTTTATGGATGAGGGTTGACAGGATCGGACACTGGTAATGATTTAAAACAAAAATAACTTCGCAGTTGTAGAGCTACTCTTGCATGGTTGCTTCAGGTCGGGAAAAAGCCATTGATTTTTTTTTCATGGTACCAGGGAAAATTCGGAGAATTTAATATCTGTAAAAATTTAAAAAATCGTTCTCTGGTTAAAAATTTAAAAATATGAGCTTTCGGTTGCCAGTCTGCAACCTTTGACGATTTAATTTAATATCTGGTCAGAGAATTCTTAATTTCTCACGTAGGTTGACAGGAGGTTGCTACATGTTTTTATTTTGAGTATTGTTGATGCAGAAGACTGTCTTATTATGGTCAAAAAAATGTTTTTTGGAAAAGAAATGAAAGCAAATTGCACATGTCATCAGCTTGCCCCTGGGGCAGTCCCCCCGGGACAACCAGGAGACGTTTGCACGCAGGCTACGCAACCTCGTTCCCAGGGTCTCTCTTCTTCCGCCAAAAGCGATTGAAAAGGGACCCTGGTTCAAGCTGATCACGTGTCTACCAGAATCTAGGAGATTACAAACAAACGATTCGAGGGAGGCAGCTAAGTGTGAAATTTGTCTCTACTGATCGAGTGTTGTACTGAATTCGTGGTAAACACTATGGCGGTTCCAAGATGCCACATAAATCGTCTGCAAGTATTCACTTTGTTTATTTACATTGTGCGATGTGTTAGATTTTACAGCATTTTAGACTCGTAAAATATGAGCTTGGTTTGCCGGTTTAACAACATCTCGGCCACAGTAAATTGCCTCTAAACACTTAACTTGCTCTTAAAATGACCGCAATTCCCTGTAAACTCAACATTGGCGGTGCGACAAAGATTCGTAATTATAGGAGCCCTCCTTAGGGTTTAAAAGTGTCACTTAGACACGTGACCAGAGGGTCTCTTTTCAATCGCTTTTGGCTGGAAGAAGAGAGACCCTGGGAACGAGGTTGACAGGCTACGGCGTAACAGACCTTGCTCAAATTTTATGTAGAATAGATGGAGCTTTTTTCGTTTGTAGAAATTTCTCTTTCCATTGTTTTACATTGTGATGGGCAGTTACGAGCTTAAACGTGTTCGTCACGTTACGTAATTTCAAGCGTTGAAAATTGTGACTAAATGCGTGACAAATGAAGTAAAAAAAAAAAATTTCGAATGTTTTAGAGCCATGGTTTTTTCTCTTCGTTTGTTAAATTACCATTCCTTACTGTTGATACTGTAAAAAAACAATTATTTTCCTATTTATTGGTACCATTTTGGCTCTTTTCATCGACGAATCTCTTCGCAATCGGTAATTGTATTGATAACCCAATCAGACAATGGTTTGCAAAAAGAGTTGAGACACTCTCTAAACCGTAAAGCAACAACATTGAACGGGGGAATCCGAATCAATGTTATTGTTTATATTGTATTGTTTTTGCAATTCCTCAACAATTTTGCAAACCATTGTAGCACTACTCAACAAAACTGACAGACTTGCGTAACTCGAAGGACGTTTTGAACATCTCAGAAGAAACGAAAGCGCTGCCATTTGTCACGATGAACGGCACGCTGAGGCCTCTTGTAGTACGCACTACCGATGTTGACCTGCCAGCATGAGCACAGTTGCTTTTAAACGGCCATGTCAAGTAACTATCATTCTTTTGTAACATTTTCTCTTTCACTGGCTGATCCGCCTTGGTTGAACGTTCTTGAAAGGCCAAGAAATGTTTGGTCCGTTTGCTCGATTGAAGTTGCCGGCTTGTCATCAAGGATTTCCAGCTCGCTGGTTTTGAGTAAAACACCTCTGTGGTTTTACTGACTTGAGGAAATCTTGTTGTGTGATGCCGAAATAACTTCATTGCATTATCAGTTGGTTTACTTTGTATGCATGAACCCACCACTTTGCCGTCATTTTGTTTTGTTAGAGAGCTGTTGTCATTGTTACTGTCTGAGACTCTAAGCGTTTCATATAATCTTATCATTAACCCATGTACAACATCTTCGTCACTGAGATCGATGACATCTGGTGAAGGCGCATTTAGTTTGACCTGTTGTTTCGTATTTTTTGAACCTCTTGTCGTCTTTGTACTGCATTGGGTAGAATCCTTCTCTTTGGAAACTCCAACTGGAACAGAGCCACGTCTTGTTACCTTTTTGTGATTACTAGGCACCTTGCCTTTCCCTGAATCGTCTGTCGCATCTTCACTTTTCACAGAAGAGTCTTTCACCTCATACGTGTTCGGCACACTCGGTTCTGAGTTAAGCCTTCGTTTTGATGAACTCTTTGGCATTGAACCTTGCGAAGATGGAGCGGACCGATCTAAAAGTTCATCTTCGCTTATACATGGAAGTAAAATCCTGGATTTCTCGTTTCGATTTGTACCTTGTGGAGTGAATTTAGAGGCCATACAGTGATCCGTCATACAATTCCTCGGATATTTGTCACCGTATCAAGTATCGTGTATAGAATTTAATCGTCTGCTTTCCGAAGTAATGCTCTTAAGCCTTTTTTGTACGTATCCGAGACATACATTAATTATCTGAACAAGCAACAATGGCTCTCAAATCCCTTTTAGTAATGTTACCATAACAACCAAACCAATTAACCATTTTCTTTCATTTTTTCTATCCCATTCACCGAGCTTGAACCATCAAAACAGAAGCAAATTTTTATGAGGATCAAAAGTTAATTCATGTTGCTATAAAACAACGTTGCATGTAATTGAAATTACGATACCATAGACAAAATCCAAGAGCTTGTTCGCTGATTAGCACCTTATCAATTAAGCGAGAGTTATTATCTTCCGTTCAAATAATTAAAAAGCCATTGAAACGGCTTCTAATTAGAAATTGAAGCGTTTTAGGCTTGCATTCCCGGTTCATCTTTCAACATTGCCTTATACTGATACATTCACTTTTCCAGCAAATTAATAAAGAAAACCAACCTGTGAGGTGCATTTTACGGTTGTTTCCTGTTTTTATAGAGAAACGTAGTACGTTAAACTTATCTGCATGAAAACGCTCGTGTAAACAATAAATCCCATATGTAGTTTTATTTTGACACAAATCCATGGTTAATTGTTTACCAAAACAATTGGTTGTCTTAGCACTGTCTGACTGCCCTACTCCCAAATATTTAAAAAAACTGACTGCACGACAACACCACAAAAGCTGATTCTTTAGTACGACTGAATAATACAAAAAGTCGTTAATATAAAAGTGATTGCAATTGTAATACATGCAATAAACAAATCCTCTCCTCAGAATGACTATAAATTAAATTTCGTCTGGGGAATCATTAACTGCGTACTGAAACATACCATAGTTTAAAATAGAGGGAAATGGTAATGAAGCACGGCAAACTTCAAAGGAGCAAACAAAGAGGACAAGATTTATGAGGCAGTCCCGCTAAGAGCGGTCCGGTCAACTTCGGGTCGGAAAAACGTTAGCCCTTATATTTTGTGGACGAAAAGGACTTGGTAGGTAAATGTTAAAACCGGGGTATTTTGTTAAATTTCTTGCTTTTATTTTTCGCTACACGCCGAAATGTCTTCGGCCGTCCGAGGTGGGATTTTAGGCCACTCCAGAAGTCGAAATTTGCGTTTTTTTCTGAGCCGCGCTGCTTCAACACAGGTAAGTATAGTTAAATATCAACCATACCACAGTATGTAGGTACATTTGACGTGCTTTGCAACACTATTTCGTAACGATTGGATAAAAATTAGATAAACCAGGCAAAATCAAAGACAGCCTACCGCGTCGCTGGTCAAAAAGAACCGAAATTTAACTAAAAGCAAGAGTCGAAATCTCAAAAGTGGCACCTAAACTAGGGCTAAAATGCCCTTTAAAGCAAAGATGTAACCTTATTCTCACAGATTCTGAAGTTAAACCTGCGGGTATCGTCCTGTGTTGGACGCGAGCGAACGTTTTTTAGAGCTTATGTACAACAATGTTTACAACAAAAGTACAAAGGTCACGGCTAGGATGGATTGTGCCCAAACGCAAATAATCGAATAAGAATGGTATTTTAGCAGTCCACAAGTACCTTAAATATTCCGAATACCTCATGTATTTATCCTAAGTGCCCTTTACCTTGGATTTTTATCAATCTAACGGTTGACAGTGCTAAATATATGCCTGATTCCCTTCTTTGTCGATTACCAGTTCAAATTAAATTTCGCACGCGACTACATGTAATCGATTTCAGCCGACAAGCTTCACAGTAATAAAATACATTATTCTGAGTATAAAGATAGAAGTACATACTAAGCACTTATTAAACGTCACTGGTAGAATATCCTGCTCGCTTTGCAACGGACGTTTTTATAATATTTGGTCCAGTCAAGACAAGTAGCTTCAAGTTATTTAGCAGGTGCCTGAAATGTTAACATTCCAACGTCAGACTAGCTGGTACTTACCATCTGACCGGATTGCTATGATGATCTTCCACTATAGTTTGCAGATCGGGGTCTTTTACGCAAACAAGTTGCCATTTTCAAAATCAAATTGGTTGCTGCTGCCTCTCAGTCCGCCAAGAACGGTGTAGCGAAATAATATGCTAATTAGCAACTTTCTTATGAGAGATCATATTACAGATGTCACGCAAAGTCGATGGGAACTGCCGACTTTGGTGGCGCGCGATGGTAAAATATACGAGTGGCAAAGCCACGAAAAATTGCAGTTAATATAAATCCAAACTGTTTCCTTTCTTATAGACAAACCCATCCGCCAAGGATCGCCAAGAGAAATAGTAAATAATATGCTAATTAGCAACTTTCTTATGAGAGATTATATTACAGATATCACGCAAGGTCATAACTTGCACCCACGAGTAACGGTTTTGTGCACGCTTTTAGCGAGATCTTTTTTTCCTTCCGAAAATGTTTATTTTTTATTTTGTTTCACTTAAAAAGGATAATTTGAACATCAAAAGTATGCAATAAAAAATATTGGTCATCGAGCTCGTTTACGAGAAAACGATTTTTTACCTCCCTGGCGAGCATAGCCACAAAGAAAAAGCCGCCATTTTTTTAATGTGCGCGCGGACATTCAACGACATTCAACGACTTAAATAAGTCGTTGAATGTCCGTCTGTTCCTACTCGTTTAACGGATAAGCGTTAGTGTACGTTTTACCCCCCTTTTTGTGGGGGAATGGGGTGTCCAACGAAATAGGTGTTAAAAAGGAAAAAACGGCGGTTTCTTGGTGGTGTGTCTTCGTAGAATGCGCGCGCAAGAAACACAGTAAAAAAAAAAACTCCCTTGTAAGCGCGTGCATATGGAATGCGCGCATAGGAAACACAGAGAGTCAACGAAAACTGAAACTAATGTTCAGTTCGCTTGGCCTGAGGGTACCAAGCTCAAATATCAGCGTCATTTCCTGCTGCTTGCGGCGGGTGTTACTGCCGGTGCACTGGTTGAGACCACAGACCATGATGCCATCCAGTGAGTGGGAAGCTGAGTTGAAATGCTCAGCTACGGGAAAGCCAGGAGACTGGTTGCGAATACTACGCAGGTGCTCACTGAAGCGTTCCCGTAGTCGCCTCCCAGTCTCACCGATGTAGGAACAGGTACAGCAGTGGCACGTGATGCAGTACACCACATTCACAGACTGACTGGTAAAGCGGTCACGGATGGTATATGCGTTCTTGGGCCTTGTAGATGTGATGTTCTTACACGGAGGCAGCGAGGACGACGGCAGGTAAACGATCCGGCATCAGTGTGTGCGATGTCTGCATAGTGCAATAGAACATCCCTGAGGTTTCTGTCTCGACGATATGACACAAGAGAGAACTGAGGAAAATCCTGCGTGTCACGGCCTCCTCTCGGAGGACAAGATGTTAAAGTTGTCGAGCATGATACGCCTTGTGCCAGTGTTGAAGGGATGGTACGTCAGTCCTAGCGGGACTCTATTATCTGTGGCACCGCTCAGACGTGGTTGTGGTGTTAGTGCCTCGTCGCGTGGAACGGTTGAGGTGGGGTCCCACGATAGGCTCTGGCCGTGAAATCGTCGTCGTTGGAACAGATTCGGCTGGAACTGGCTGTAGGGAATTGCCAGTTTACAGTGATCTATGGAGTGATGTGTGGTGGAAATAGTTACGCGTGTCAGTCCCCATCTGTAATCTGTTGTTGTTTATCCCCAGCTTGATATCGAGAAACGGAAACGGTTGGAAGTTGGAGACGTAAAGATATCAAAAGCTCGTTTTGTGGGTGTGGCTCCAATTCATTTGCACCCCTAAGAGGTACCAATTCTTGGACAAAACTAGTTCCTTTCCTATTTTTTCCCCGAATTATAATACTCTAAAAGGTACCAGGATAACTCCCTAAGCGGTACGACGATCATCACTGTAACTTTTATATGGGAGTACCCCGGGGATAGATTTCCTACACTCCAATTCTTGGTTTTCACGTGACGTCATCAAATTCTAAAATTCCAAACCGCGAGGCCTACAGAATTTTTACCTTCATTCAAGTAAAAGATTACCTAAATATATATCTTTTCACAATTTCTTAGCTCGATCTCATGCTTCCTTTTGAAAATAGAACGGTTTAAATTTCCGAGTTTTCATCGTACGTTACATCAGCAGGACAGCCGTGACAGAGCTGTTCCGTATCTAAAACATGACTTTTCGGGTAATTTTCAGCATTCTAAACAATTTATGTTTAAGGAGAAATATTTATCTAAATATTCGAAAGTTCACAAGAGAAAACAAACCTTCTTTCTGGCAAAAGTGCGTTTCCAACATGGCGTTTCCATACTGAGCTCTATCGAGTACGGAATACCGCACAGACCTGAGACTTGGACTGATTCCTTATTAATTCATTATCTATGACATGTCAATTCCTTGACTTCATTCATTGAACGGTTTCGATTTTTTTTTATTAATGGCGTGACAGTGAAAACCGAGAATATTTTACCATCGCGCGCCACCAAAGTCGGCAGTTTTCATCGACTTTGCGTGACATCTGTAATATGATCTCTCATAAGAAAGTTGCTAATTAGCACATTATTTCGCTACACCGTTTTTGGCGGACTGAGAGGCAGAGAAGCCAATTTGATTTTGAAAATGGCAACTTGTTTAAATACGTAAAAGACCCCGATCTACAAACTATAGTGGAAGATCATCGTAGCAATCCGGTTAGATGGTAAGTACCAGCTAGTTTGACGTTGGAATTTTAACATTTCAGGCACCTGCTAAATTAACTTGAAGCTACTTGTCTTGACTGGACCAAAAAGTCCGTTGCAAAGCGAGCAGGATATTCTACCAGTGATTTTTAATAAGTGCTTAATATGTACTTCTATCTTTATACTCAGAATAATGTATTTTATTACTGTGAAGTTTGTCGGCTGAAATCGATTACATGTAGTCGCGTGCGAAATTTAATTTGAACTGGTAATCGACAAAGAAGGGAATCGGGCATATATTTAGCACTGTCAACCGTTAGATTGATAAAAATCCAAGGTAAAGGGCACTTAAGATAAATACATGAGGTATTCGGAATATTTAAGGTACTTGTGGACTGCTAAAATACCATTCTTATTCGATTATTTGCGTTTGGGCACCATCCATCCTAGCCGTGACCTTTGTACTTTTGTTGTAAACATTGTTGTACATAAGCTCTAAAAAACGTTCGCTCGCGTCCAACACAGGACGATACCCGCAGGTTTAACTTCAGAATCTGTGTGTGAGAATAAGGTTACATCTTTGCTTTAAAGGGCATTTTAGCCCTAGTTTAGGTGCCACTTTTGAGATTTCGACTCTTGCTTTTAGTTAAATTTCGGTTCCTTTTGACTAGCGACGCGGTAGGGTGTCTTTGATTTTGCCTGGTTTATCTAATTTTTATCCAATCGTTACGAAATAGTGTTGCAAAGCACGTCAAATGTACCTACATACTGTGGTATGGTTGATATTTAACTATACTTACCTGTGTTGAAGCAGCGCGGCTCAGAAAAAACGCAAATTTCGACTTCTGGAGTGGCCTAAAATCCCACCTCGGACGGCCGAAGACATTTCGGCGTGTAGCGAAAAATAAAAGCAAGAAATTTAACAAAATACCCCGGTTTTAACATTTACCTACCAAGTCCTTTTCGTCCACAAAATATAAGGGCTAACTTTTTTCCGACCCGAAGTTGACCGGACCGCTCTTAGCGGGACTGCCTCTTATGTTGGAAGGTCCATGACCGTGCACATCTTTTGTTTTGCGCCCAGACACTATGCATGAATTACGTAATCGCAACGTTTCTATTGGTTAGTTGCTTGAACACACGTAACCACCTATTGTATTTTGTTAGGTTTTGTGCACGGTCAACCGCCATAATAGCGAACAAAAACATATAACAAAGAACTTTGCCGGGCTTCATAACCATTTCCCTCGACTATTAAGGTGGTCTTATACCCTAAAATGTCAAGCTTTCGATACAAAAGTCATTTCTCTGAAACATTAGCATTTGAAACCTCTGAACACTTGCAAAATATATTCTGAATTGCATTTGCTGTATTTTTGCCTTGATTTCTGTAAAATTTAAGGAATCTGTACAGTAGTAGACAATTTTTACATAGCAACGATTGTTTACAGTGAGAAAAACAGTCACCGAAAAGAGCCATTTCAATATATTTAAATTAAATTTCGTAGCAGAGCATTTAGGACGTATATAATTTGAAATTTTTAATAATTTCCCCGAAATGATTTTTTAATTTCGATGTTGTGAGCTCATTTTACTTTCTTATGAATTGGAATATTTTGCACGGTTATCGTTAAATACGCAGATAATGCAGCAAGCCTAACCGCCCCCCCCCCTCCGGTTTCCCACAAACACCCCCCCCCCCCCGTTGCTTGTTGATTAAACGCCAATCTAAACTCTAATAAACTTAAGTGCATTTTTCTCAAATTGTTAATTTGGGACCAATCTACGTTAGCTCAACATTTCTACTTGGAACGGTATTTGAAGGAATTTTCTGAAACTTGGGGTATTGAGATATCAAGTGTCTTTATGCAATGAACCTAAAAAATTGAAGTATTTGAAGTCAGGTCACTGTTAATTGATGTTTCCATGGTAACGACACATGCAAAAATATGTAAATTAAGAAACAGTTGTAATTTTGTGGTAGTTTGGTATAGAAAAGTTGGGTTTTTCGAGGTTCAAAACCTAAAGCTATCTGTTTAGTCCACTTTGATACCAATATCATGTGAATGGGACCTCTAATTATTGAGATATCATGTTTATAAAAACACCACTTTTTTCACAGTTGGGGGCCCAGAACTTGGTTACTATGGAGACCAAATGTTAAACAAAAATTGTCAAGAGTATCAGTTTGAGATGATCTCTCCAATGGTGCTTAAATTAGTTGGGTAGAACAAAAACTTAAAATTTTCAAATTTAGGGAATAAGAACAGACAGCTACACCCAAGACTCGTGAGAGCTTGAGAATCTGTTCTTTCTGCCAATCAAATGAAATTGAAAACGAACCTCATTACTCGGGCCACGAGGCACCGAGTTAAGGTTTCGGTTGCGTTTTTTATTTTATTTTTCGTGCCGCGATTGTCCAACGACTTCGTATATGACCAAACGAGGTGTCACATTTGTCCACATACTTCGTATATGACCAAACGACGTGTCAAATACAAGATGGCGGATGCAAGACAAATGACTAAAAATTAGCCTGCGTCGCAGACAGACTACACCGCCGGTATACTCCGAGGATTTTGACATGCCCGGCTGCAACGCAGGCTACTAAAAATAAGACTTTGGCATTCATGAAGAAAACTATATGTACCTCATTTCTGTCTGGATCTCCAGAATTGACAACTAGGTGTGAGAATGGCCAGGCCAGGTCCCTTTTATACCGGAACTTCTTGTTTAACTTAAATTCGTTCGATAAACAAACTTGGAGTAAAAATTGTTATTCTTCATGATCAGCAGCCGTTCCTGTTTCTACATTTACGTGTACAAAGATTACGTCGAAGTCAATGTTATTAAGCAAAGAAGAGGGGGTTAAAAAAAAGAACAGCCTGGATTCGAACCGAAAAAAAATAAAAAAGGACCATTTAGGATTTGAACTCTCGCCCTCAATCCCGAAGATCAGATTTAAAAGTTAGCGCCTTAAGGTGGCGCAGGACCCTTTCCATGAATAAATTCATAAGCTTAATTTCTGGGGTGGGTGTTGTCTTCTAAACCTTCAAATCTCCGAATTTTGAAAGTCGATTCCGCTGAAACTTAATAGGGATATTGGCGGATGATGGAACTATATCATGATTGTGGTTTTTCTGGCAGATCGCGCTGTACGGTGATACGTTAAGCTTCTAAAGTTAGAATTGCGGACATGCAATTTTTGTGTCCAAGCTTTCAACTTGAGAAGCGTTCTAAATTAAATGTTTGCATTACCTAGTGGTAGATAATAACCTCTTTTGTGATGTGACAGAAGCAGATTTTGCAATTTCAAGACTCGTTGAAAGTTATTGCCTTCCAAAGGAGTAAAATTTTGAAAATTAGAATTGGAAACGTTCTATCTTCTTTTTGAAAGGCTTTTTTGCAATTCCGCTTCTGTCACATCACAATACAGTACACTAAGTTTACCTTCCTCGTGTATCAATTCCTGAAATTATATATCCGCGACGAAAGCTTGGACACAAAATTGCCGGTTTTTGCCCGTTCCGAAGACTGACCGAGTCAACAAAGTGTATGACAACAAAAGTTGTGTATCTAATTATGATAATTCGGAACATTGAATTGCACGTGCCGCAAAACTAAGAACAATAACTTTCTAATTATCAATACGCCGAAAACAAATTTTTTGAATCGATTATAGTAACGTTATAAAAACACCTTCTCATGAATATTTCGCGTACGGTCGGCATCAGTCGTCACGG
Source organism: Desmophyllum pertusum (assembly GCA_029204205.1). Lineage (NCBI taxonomy): Eukaryota > Metazoa > Cnidaria > Anthozoa > Scleractinia > Caryophylliidae > Desmophyllum > Desmophyllum pertusum. The sequence goes on from MU827780.1 coordinate 2,111,562, forward strand.
TTCGTGCATACTCTTTAAATAAATACATACATAATGAGAGCAAGGGTCCTGCGTCACCTTAAGGTGACTCCCTAGAGTATTTACAAATGACTTATACTAACTGACATGAGTTAGAAAGGAAACCCCAGTTATTTTGCCTTTGATGTTTCGTTCCCGATATTTACCAGTAAGGAAACTGATATAATTACAGTTATTTATAGGTTGTTACTTTTTTCGTAGAGGCCGTTGCCATGGCAACATAGCATCTAATCGCCGATCCGATATTGCGAAGATGATTTTACCTACAAACTGCGAGGTGGTTTCAGATCATTCGGACCGAAAAGTGGGGAAAACAGTACAAGAGCGCTACAATTTATTACAGATATCGAGAGACGAGCAAACTCCAATCGAAACCAAAATCCGGTGGCATAGCAAAAACACGGCGTTCGTCCGGCGATTCTCAGAAACCTTGCAGCGATTCTTGGAAACCTTGCAGATCAAATCGCAGGCGTGCCCGTTACTAGGGCAACAAAAGCTTCGCGAGGGCCTGCGAGTCACGTATTACTAGTTCTATATTTTGAAACATTACATCACAATGTTCAACTAGGGAAAGTTTCAGAAACTTCCCAGTGTAACTTCTATTTCGATGGAATTACCGTAAGCCATTAGGCCACGAGCGCGCCGTGTGACGTCATGTCATCCCCCAACTCCACAAACAAACAATTAAATAAATAAATATGACCGTAAAGGCCACACGAGAATTGCTCTCGCGTGAGCCGGCTTGGGGGACAGAATTATAAACCCCGCTACGCGAGGAATAATTATTTCATGCAAAGAACATTTCCTTTTCAACGCCGTGAATAAGCCGCGAATATATATTTTTACTGTGAAGTCTGTGAAGCATATCGAATCGAATTGAAGCCGTGTTCTCAGATGTCAAACCGGTAAATGTACAATGTTGATCGTACTTTGAGAAATTCTTGAGTCGTCGTTCATGTTCCTGTTGTTGATACAGGATTTAATAAAGCCGGGGTTTTTTTGTTCCAAATTCTCCGCACTATTAACGTCCAACAAAGTCACTTCCCATATAAATTCGGTTGATAATTCGATCGATAAACAAACTTTGAGTTATTCTTGCGGTAGACTACGAGTAGTCCCTAATTTTTCTCAGATCGAGCGGGCGGGCGAGCGCGAAGCGCGTGGAAATATCCTTTTCGCGCTTCTTCGCGTCGCGTCTTCTCGCGCGAGGATATTTCCACGCGCTACGCGCGCCCCCGCCCACTCGATCTGAGAAAAATTAGGGACTACTCGTAGTCTATTCTTGCGGCTCCTGTTTCTACAGTTACGTCTACACAGATTACGTCGAAGTCAATGTTATTAAGCAAAGAAAAGGGAAAAAAAAAAAAAAGAACGGCCCGGATTCGAACCTAAATTAAAAAAAATTAAAAAAAGGACCCTTTAGGATTTGAACTCACGCCCTCAATCCCAAAGATCAGATTTAAAAGTTAGCGCCTTAAGCCATTAGGCCACGAGCGCGCCCTGTGACGTCATGTCATCCCCCAACTCCACAAACAAACAATAGCCCTTTTCACGGTTAACTTGTGATATTTGCATAACAATACACTTGAACATAGAAGCGAGGCAATTTCGGGCACAAGCTGCAAAACATCGTGTTTTTCTTGAACTCCTTGAACTCTTTTAGTGTAAAAACAGTTTTAAAATGTAGAAGAACTACAATTCTTTTAGTTTACGTTGTTTTTAGAAAAAATTGTAAAACGACTTTTCTCTATTAATAAAGAGTAGACTCGCATAAGCAACAGGGACATCGGATTACGATCTTTACGGCAAACTTTAAAGGGACTATGTCACCTGGTGCCCATGCGCGGTAGGGTCCACTAAAAGCTAATTTACATACGAGTTTTCAGCTTCAATTTGAAAGCGTTCGCCAACGTTTTCAAAGTTGGCGGGAGATTCGAGGAGATGAAGCAGTCGTGAACAAATCTACGCTAATCTTGGCAATCCGTTGCATCTGGCTCACTCTTGATGTTAACTTATCCTTAAGAGATATCGAACTACAGTTCTATTTAGTTATTTCGGTGTTAGCTTGATCGATTTGCGAAACATATCCGATAGAAAGTATTACAGTACTTCAAGGAAAGAATCAATGGCAAGAACTAGCTACAGTACCATCGAAGGAACAGGCTAGAATTTATGGCTTTATATTCATCGTGGTTTGGAGCAACATTAAACGCTAGTTACTTATCACATTCAACTTTCGCTGCCCATCTTCTTTCGCTGGAGGCAAGAAAGAAATCAATCGAGTCTTTCGGAAGAAAAACAACAGCTTCAATGGCGGGCCGCTTCAGTTTACTGAATGAATTTTGCCACGGCAGTAGCGGACTTATTGAGCCTTTCCTAGAATTCAGAGAGCAAAATGGTGAAGGATATTATTTATTTGATAATGAATGGATATTACAATGATGTGTTGGTCCTTTGCAAAAACCGCAGCGGATTCGAATTCGCTTCACATTCTATTTTTTTCGCTGGAAAGTTCACAAAACTACAATACTGGCCGGCGCTTGTCACGCACGGAGCTGCTACACGGTACTTTTCTATTGAACGTTATTTTACTTTTCAAATTATGAAATTTCCATCTGTTTGCATATAATAGTCGCCTCTAATACAACTTTTCATTTCTAAAGCAGCTTTTATGTTTTCAATCATAGTTTTCGAAGCGAAATAAAATGTAAACGCGATTAGCAAAATTTGTTTTGACATTTTGGCGGCCAGCGAAGGCGTACATTCTTCAATGATTTTTGTCAAACTTATGTTAACAGGATTCAGACCATGAATAAACTGCTATGGAAAATAAATGGCAGAAATTTTATTTCTCAATATCAAAGTCAAAAAAGCAAGGGGAAGTGTGAATTTGGCGGTTGAATTTGAGTTGAATGTTTTTGCCGGAAAGTCACGCAAGAGTTGTTCCGTTAAATTATCGTCTTATGTTATCAATAACCTCGTTCAGTTATAAATATTGCAGCTACGTTGACACTAATTTACAGAAGCCTACTCAAAATAAAATACTTCACTCCAGATTACCGATAAACTGCGAAAAAGGTCGCATGCAAATTAGCTTTTAGTGGACCCTACCGCGCATGGGCACCAGGTGACATAGTTCCTTTAACTAAAATAGTTGCATATTTAGTTCTTCTCCGTTTTAAAACTATTTTTATGCTAACATAGTTTAAGGAGCTCAAGAAAATCACGATGTTTTACAGCTTGTGCCCGAAATTGCCTCGCTTCTATGTTTAGCTGTATTGTTATGCAAATATTTCAGGTTAACCGTGAAAAGGGCTATTAAATAAATAAATATGACCGTAATGGCCACACGAGAATTGCTCTCGCGTGAGCCGGCTTGGGGGACAGAATTATAAACCCCGCTACGCGAGGCCTTCGGCCTCGCTTCGCGAGGAACTAGTAATACGTGACTCGCATGACTCGAACCGAAAAAAAAAGAAGAAAAAAAAGGACCATTTAGGATTTGAACTCACACCCTCAATCCCGAAGATCAGATTTAAAAGTTAAGAGCGGTTTGCTGTAAGGACCGACTAAGGGATGCAAGATAGAAAAAGCGTTTTCCCCAAACTTTGCCAGAATAAAGTCCTCGGTGAACTAGTTCTAAAACTATAAGTTTCGGGTCGTTTAGAATTTTATTTATTTTTTAGTGAATTTTTTGTGTTTTGCGCTTGGAAGCAGGCTAAATTCACGCTGAAATCGGGACTTTTGCGAAAGCTCCTGTTTAAATATTGAAAGCCTTTTCGAAAAGATTAACCCAGGGAGTCAAAATATGTTATTTCCACTGGTTATTAGCGGTGTAAAATTTAAATTAAACGTAAACCTGAATTTTTGACGAAATTTTTAAATTTATACCTTCAACCTTCGTTGCAACAACCGAATTTTGGCTACATTCAAGGCTAAAAAAAGCAATCTGGTACATGGATTTACCCAACGAGACTATACTCCGAGGAACAACAATCATTTCAACTAAACATCAGGAGAAAAAAAAATTGGGGTAAATAAAACGGAAAATTCTGAAAGCGTTTTCAAAACAGGTCACTTGAGCAATATGAGCGACCCGTTGACCTTGCGTGACAAAGGGAAATCAACAAACGGTAGCGCTTAAAATGGATTCCTTCGTCGAAATACGCGTCAGTTTGCTTTTCTGTTATGTTTTAAGTAGAGGAAACTAGATACTTGAATTTGGAGTTATGTACTCGCAGTGCTTAGCTGTGAAGGGAGATTTAGACAAGTATATTTTGAAATTTGACCCAATGTACTTAGACGGTTCCGATATTTTGATCACGGAATTATACATTGAAAGTCTGTTTACAACGCAAATGTGGCATCATCTAAGAAGTAAAAGTCAATTGACCGAATATTCCCTACCTTAGTAAGCTTTTCCTGCCTGGAAACCACATCATTTTTAGCAAAACACAGAGCAAGATCGCCGAGTCATATCGCACGTGGAGCCAAGTTGTCAAATGTTTTTATATGTTAACGATTAACCAGGCAAAACCACAGGAGTGACCCCAGCAGTTATAGTCACATCCCATCGTGGCGCTCAGTTCTTTATAGCAGCGCTCAGTTCTTTATAGCACAACAGTGCATTTTTACGCTATGAATTTGACACCTGCACAGCTGTATGTCGAACGCTATAAATATATATGTATTCGGTTATCCTGGATTGGTCAATCACTCACGTAAAGAGCACCACACCCCGGACGTGGCACGGCTGAGAAGCGAGGTACTTGCTGAGCATCCAGTGGAGTTCATCTCAGACGTGGCCAGTATGGGCAGATTGCAGGGGAATATGCGGTCCTAGTGTGGACAAACCAGCCAATGTGAACAGTGCTGTAATGCTTGCCAAGTGTACCAAAGCCATACACGGGCATTTACGTACTTGTAACATTCGAGACACTACTTTAGACTCGGAGCCAACTTGCTGTTACTGGCAGACAATTAGCCGCTTAGCTTTATTTTCACATGTAGGAACTCGATGCGAGACTAAAACTATGATTTATTTGCATCTGATTTGCATCTGATTAAGATTCAACTTGAAGGTGCAACATTGCGTGCAAGATTGCGTGCAAGATTGCGCTTAACATTTTTCACTCCATGTGGCTACACGCTGCAACATTTTGTGCAACATTTGCTATTAAACATTTCCATTCTATTTAACAAACTTTTCCCTATTAAACAAGAAAGCCTAAAACAGCCAAATATGTTGAAGAAGAGCTATGGTCTTTAGACACGATTAAATTTGTTGCTCGCAATGTTGCAGAAGTAGAACGAGATTCTACTTCTGCAAATATTGCGTGCAACAATTTCCGGGGGGGCACACGATGCAAGTCATTGCGCGCTATGTTGCACCGTGTGTCTGAGCCTTAAGCATGTTAAACAACTAGCGACACGGTGACGGTCTGGAGGGCGTTTTGACGTTGGCAAAGGAAAGCAAATCATCGAATCAAAAGTTCAAAGTAATTAAGAGGAATGCTAACTGGAATAAATTATTCGTCACGGTATACTGAAATGATAATAAACAATTATTGGATAGCGAGAATTATCAAGGCCGAGGCACAGGTCACCAAAGCGTCTTATAAGAGTTTGTATGGAGCTGAAATTCGATCGAAAATAATTTTCACTTTTCTTTCGAAAAGTTGTAAATAATGTGAAATAAAGTTTAAAAACATCACCTGTTGTTTTTTCCTGTGTTTTTATCGCCTTCCGCCAACCGCTTTTTGAGGTCCGGTTCGAAATGCCCGCTAAAAATATATTTCTTCCCCAGCCGGCGCTTTCAAATCACACTAAATCTCAAGAAGGATGATGTACGTACCTTTCTGTGTGTCAATAGACCGATCCGGCTCGAAACTCCGGCCATTTAACGGGAACGAGGCTATGTTCCAAAAAGTGGGTCAAAAACCAACGGCCGAGCGCCAAAGTATACTCCACAAGGGGTGATACGCGTGACCTCTGTGTCGCTCAATACCAAACGCACTCCCCGGGTTAAGAGTTTTAAAGCTTTATAAGTTCCGAAATATTGTACATTTCATCAAATGCATGCTACAAGTTGTCGATTTTGATGTTCTCTGGCAAATTCTAAAGTAATAATTTGAAAACGATCAAATCCTTCCGAGTTTTTAGACATTTTTCATTTTGCTCACGTGACACACCAAATATGGGCATGGTTCGAAATATTTAAAGGCAACATGAATTGAACAAACACTACAAACTTTGATGCCCACTGGAGTCCAGGAACCAAAGTTATGGAGGGTTGGAGATTTCCTTAGCAACATTTTTGTGGTTCCTTGTAGTTTAGGTTCTCCCCCTTAATCTTCCAAAAATTGGTATTTAGGACTGTCTATATTTAATAAAATAAAGTCAAAATGTTTGGACGTTGTTTAACTTTGCTTTGAAGCGGTTTTTTACGGTGATTTGATGCGCGCGAGAGCAGTTTTCTGATTTCAAAGTTTTTACTCGCTTCTAAAAAATCGATTGTAATCTTTGGGATGCATAATTAGTGTAAATATCAAATTTCTTCTTGTGTGGCGCACTACATGTATACAAATTCTAATAAATTTTATATTTATTCTTTTTCAGCCAAAATTGCTGGATATGTTGGCAATATCACAAGGAACATTTTGGTTATCAACTTTTTCTCATTCATACCTTACACCATTTTGAACTTTGTTGCTTTTTGTCCAAATTTTGTGGTTATTTTTTTTATATTCAAACATATTATGGGTTATTTTGGACAATAATATTTTTTTCTTGAAAGTTTATTTACTTCTCTTTCAAATGAGGTATAGCTTTTCACTCAATTGTAAATACCTGGTGAGAAAATAAATAAATAACAAAAGTGGCCTATTTTGACTGTTTTTAACCAGACTACAATAAGTACTTTTAAAATGTTCAGAACATTTCAATTGCTTCAACCGAAAACAAACACCAAAGCAGTCGCGATCATACTACAACTTGGTACGATCCGGGTAGGGAGTTTAAAGCCTGTATAGGATTTATTTATGTACACTAAACCTGCGGACGATCGAAGAACTGTTAAATTTGATGCATTTGGTTTCATTCTTCTAAAAGGGCAATGCCGAGAGTTTTTCAGACAGTACTCCACACTGTAGATGAATTTGATTTAGCGTCGTGTGATTTCTCTCTGATTGTTCAATTTTTCATTTGGTTATTAGTAATACTGAGCACGCTCCTCACCTGGTGGTAGTGGAGCAGCACTTTGTTGACACTTGTAGACGCTTACCCTGCGAACGCAGACGCATTTAAAACAGCTAAATTGTTCATTTATTTCCCATTTGTATGTTAAGAACCATTTTCCGAGAATTCCGAGAATCGAAAGACACTCACGAAAAATGATTTTTTTTATATTTGGCCAAAACATTCCTTTGGAAAAATAGTTAAAAGTTCCAACGATTTATTTAACGGGCGAAATTTAAAAAAGTTCGAAAATTGCATATTATTACGGTTTTCGGCTCTTTGAGAAGTACAAATCCTCATGCTTTTTGGGAAGACGGCGAAGGCGTAAAAAAGATCCTATAAAAACGAAACTTTGCACACATTTACATTACTCTTACTCTTTAAATCCCTGTAATAAGTTTCTCAAAATATTGTTTCTAGCTTTTTCAATCGGCATATTTACAAGAGACAAAATGAAGGCCAACTTTGACTGCTTTAAATCGCATCTGGTATGTATCATTTGATAATAAAATCTACATGTAATTAAACCGTGGCTATTTTACCTTCCACCAGGAAAGTTATAGCTCTGGGAATTAAATACTTTCCTGTTTGCTCGGAAACCGCTCGGAAACTAGAGAAAAATGACAAGGGATGAAATTCCTGTGACAGCCTTCGAATTTCGCATTATTTGGAAAGCTAATATCCATTGTAATTTCGCGAAAATTATTGTGAGAAGAAAAAAACATTGAACTAAACATCAGTGAGCTTATTTTGCCGAAATGTTTCCAGTCATGCAATATTTTTACGTTGTTTTAAGGTGGCTCATCTCAGTTTTGCAACGGCATACCTTCCCCAATGTGAACGGCTGATACTTCGCTGTCAGAGCACCATCTGACTAGCTACTTCACCACTTTACTAGAAATAGAATGAACTTTCCAAAAAAGTAGTTTTAATTGGCATCGGTGTTACCATAGCAACGCAGCGATGACGTCATGCATTTTACACATGACCATTTTTCTCGACATCTAGACGTAAACTTTTAAAACCACCTTATGTTCCTTGAAGCCTAGATGTAGTTCTTCACGATTAAGAATTTTCAAAAAAATTATATGAGAGCGTGCCTGAATATAGACAAAAGAGAAATTTCTGAAAGAGATCAGCTGTCAACAAATAATATAGCAAAAACGATTGTGCGGATGAATGTAAAAGTGTTTGTATTTTTATTTCGTACCCTTAAGGTGGCCCGCGGTTATTTATTGGAGCGGAGGTTCCCTTTTTTAAAACTACTTTTCGGCAGGAAAGCGTCAACCGATTTCTCTAATTTTTGGTATTCAAAATAAGGAATCTTTAAATTTTAGAAGGCTTTTAATTTTAGGGCAAACGAAATTTAAGATTTAGAGATACAAGCGCTATTAGAAAGCCTTGTTTTTTACGAAATCGCGAATATTTTCATAAAACGAAGATAGATTTTTTCTAATTACGTTCAATAAGTTCCAAGACTTCAATGTTTACTGTGAGCAAGTTTCCACAAAATCGGCTGCATAGAAATTGCTGCACAGTTCACTGCTGAATTTTAGCTTCAAAATAATATGCTTGTGTATTTACTTCATCTGTTGCAAGAACGCTTCAATAATGCTAAGATCGCACCTATTGTTAGAAAGCTTGATACCACCTAAACCTTTGCTGAATAATCGGAAAAGATCGGAAATTACCAGTAAAAGTTATAAGCAAATGAAAAACTAGATGTTTATAGTGCGTAATTTGTGAATTTCAAAATATTCACGTTTGTTCGACTTGTGAAAAAAACTACCGATTTGTTTTCCGTAATTGTTAAGTATGATAAAATCCAGCATATATAAAAACGACCTCGCCTAGTTTTGGGCGTGTAGCCTCGACGAAGCTCGGCGAATTAAGTCGTCAAGTTAGCTACTTCATGTCCGCCATTTTACCAATGCTTTGAAAACCCCTCGTCTTCCGTAAATTATTCAAATTTGCCGCGTTGTGGGATTTATTTTGCACTTGGGAATTTTACGGATCATCGAAAATTGAAATGATAATGAACGATCAATGACATTCCAAGGAAATTTTCGATGATCCGTAATTAAAGTGACAAATAAATTCCAGAACGCGGCAAGTTTGAATAATTTACGGAACACGAGGGGTTTTCCTAGCATTTGTAAAATGGAAGACATGAAGCAGCTAAATTGACGAGCCAAATTCTCCGAGCTTCATCGACGCTACACGCCTGAAACAAGGTTGGGCCGTTTGTATATATGCTGTATTTTATCATACTTAGAAATAAGCGAAAACAAATCGGCAGTTTTTTCAAAAGTCGAACAAACTTGAATATCTTTAAATTCACAAATTACGCACATAAACATCTTGTTCTTCATTCGCTTATAGCTTTTCCTTGGAGTTTCCGATCTTTTCCGATTATTCAGCAAAGTTTTAGATAACATTAAGCTTTCCAATGATAGGTGCGATATAATAATTATTTTAGCGTTCTTGCAACAGCTGAAGAAATACACAAGCATATCATTTTGAAGTGAAAATTAAGCAGTGAACTGTGTAGCAATTTATGTGCAGCCGTTTTTGTGGAAACTTGCTCACAGTAAACCCTGAAGTCTTGGAACTTATTGAACGTAATTAGAAAAAAATCTATCTTCGTTTTATGAAAATATTCGCGTTTTCTTAAAAAACAAGGTCTTTTAATAACGCTTGTATCTCTTAATCGTTTATTCCGATTGCCCTAAAATTAAAAGCCTTCTATAATTTGAAGATTCCTTGTTTAGATTACCAAAAATTACAGGAATCGGTTAACGCTTTCATGCGGAAAATATAGTTTTTAAAAAGGGAGCCTCCGCTCCAATAAATAACCGCGGGCCAGAGAAAGCGTAATAGATGTTAAACTTTGCATCAAAAAAATTTATCGACTAGTTTTTTAATTACAGCTTCCGTAACAAATATGTTTTTTTTTTTTTTGGTGGCCTCATTTTGTTTTATTTTTTTAAATGAAACCACACATTACTTACAAAAGAGAACTGATACACTAATCCTATAAGTTTGCAAAATTCTACTTAGTTCGCTCTTACTTAGACGCTCACATATTGTCACATGCCATTACATTTTTTTTTACTGACGGGAAAGTATTTAATTCCCAGAGCTATAACTTTCCTGGTGGAAGGTAAAATTACCAAGGTTTAATTACATGTAGATTTTATTATCAAATGATACATACCAGATGCCATTTAAAGCAGTCAAAGTTGGCCTTCATTTTGTCTCTTGTTAAGCGACACAAATGGCGACTGTATAAATATGCCGATTGAAAAAGCTAGAAACAATATTTTGAGAAACTTACATGTATTATAGGGATTTAAAGAGTAAGAATAATGTAATATTTGTGAAAAGTTTCGTTTTTATAGGATCTTTTTTACGCCTTCGCCGTCTTCCCAAAAAGCATGAGCATTTTTACTTCTCAAAGAGCTGAAAACCGTAATTATATGCAATTTTCGAACTTTTTTAAATTTCTCCCGTGTACACCTAAAGGAATGTTTTGGCCAAATATAAAACAAATCGAATCGAATCGTGTCTTTCGATTCTCGGAATTCTCGGAAAATGGCTCTTAAATATGGCCCGAGTTTAAGCTGCTAACAGCTTCTAGTTTTCTATTCTCTTGGTAAATTTATGACAATATACCCTTAAAATTATCTAACGAAATAACTGGAAAATGTAGTATTTCCAAGGACTTAGGGCCTCCACAGACTAGGCCAATTGTTATCGACAACTATTTAGTTAGTTGTCGATCATAAAAAGTTGTCGATAACAAAAAAGCCAGTGTGTGAAGCTAGTTATCGATAACTAAGGGCCTTAGTTATCGACAACTAGCTTCACACTGGCTTTTTTGTTATCAACAACTTTTTATGATGACAACTATCTCTCTAGTCTGTGGAGGCCCTTAGATACTAATTCAAAAATTTAGTTTCTCTTTAACAGCATTGATCCTGTTATTTGTAGATCAACTGCTGCTTTTTATTTTTATTTGAGAAATTAATGTAATTTATTTTTGTTTTTATTTTCAATAGTATTTGTAATGATTATTTCATATTTTTAGGTAGGTAATGCCATGTATAGATATGGAAATACCTCAATAAATTGTTGTTGGGTATTTCAGCAATATCAATATTAAGCATTTTATAGTCTAGAACATGAAACAAAATCAACATTGTTTTGGTCTGGAAAAGCCCCCAACACACGCACGCACGCACACTTAATAATCTCTATCACTTTTCCGGATTGCGTATTACCATTTTCAAGACTCGAAGTCGTAAATACCAATATCCGAGACACACCTATATTTTCTTACATGCTTCTCTAAACCCGAATTAAGCAACAACACCACCAAAACACACCCGACAGATAACACCAATTCTCTTTAATTGCACTGAAAAATCAAAACAATTTATACATCAATTTACTTTTGACAAGTTTGGAGATGGTACTGCTGTTTTATAAGCGAGCGAGTGGCGTAGAAAGTGAGGCCTTATGTGTCATATGGCGCAACAAGGTCCAATGATGAGTGGCGTAGAAAATGCTCTCAAAGCAAAGTTTTGTAAAGAGTAGCATACCGATGAGTATTATTCTATAGAAACCTAAGTGTTCAAAGGAGGACTACAATGATCACACCGCGTGATTACTATCCTTTATGTTATCACGTGATGCCTCCTGCTCCACTCACTCATCACACCGCATGGTTAATATTTTTTCCAATTTTTCGCCGTGTAATAAATCTACGACGACGATGATGATTATTTCTTAATTTGATTAAATTTGCTAACTCGAGCCCAAGCCTCTTTTGAACTTCAGAAAGGTTAACTTATATACGAGCGATATTTTGTTCACTCAAAATAAATCAGACTTACCACTGAATCATCGATCATTTGAAATATTTTGCTTTCGTCACAATATAAATTAGAACTACACGGAAAAATCCAAAAGGCCCTAATCTAGGATTACGAGCACAACCTTACAATCTACTGCTAGGGCGATCTTTGCTGACGTCATTGTTTTAGATCTAGAAATTAAATATTCAATATTACTGAGCCGCCAAGCTAGCTGCGAGGTAAATATCCATCACTTTTCACCGACACCGAGGTGAATAATTATTTTAGTATATAAACAGTTATTTTATTTTGTGCCAAATTGGGCAAAAACTAGTGGGAAGCCATTTCGTTTTTGCTCGGAGGTGAATAGCAAATGTTAGTATATACCAAACCAGTGAATAGTGCTTTCCGCGCATTCTGATTGGCTAGCTCGGAGGTGAATAGCCTTACAAAATGGCTTTGCGTTTTGCTTCTTTGATCATATCAGAAATTACTTCCATAAACGAGGCCGCTGCACGCCACTGTGTTATCAAAAATACCTGAAGATATTTAGAGGTGCTCATTAGTAGCAATTTTAGTCGTGTCGCTAAATAAAATCACCAAAAATGTCGTAAAAAATGTTTTGTTTACGAGCAAATAGCTAGAGTAAGTATGTGACAACGCTCAGTTTAAAAAAATTCGAACAATGAAGTCTTTGAAGTGGTCCCAAACGCTGTCCAGTCCAACCAACTTTAAAATACAATTCCTACTTGAATCCTGTCCTTCTTTCAATCGTGCCAACGATTTAGTTTTGTATTCGGATCGACTAATCTCGGTCTCACTAGGCTAGAAAATATTCTGGTTGCCGTATCAAGAACTGTCCAAAGTGCTGTGGCTTCTCAAAACTTTACTGATTCTCCCCTCCAGTAAATTAATAGCAGTAACATTAGACTGTGGATGCAGTCACATGTGAGAAATAACTGACTGTAAGCTTAATTACAAAAACGTCTTCGGTTTGCAGCATCTTGACCATATTGTTCAGTTTATAACGGCACTTGCAGCTTCAACAGCAGTTTCTCAGGCAATAGTAACCAACAGAACTTGTAAAATACGAGAAAATCATAAATTTTTTAAATCGAAATTTTTTAACTCCTAGCGTTGTCATGTACTAATACTCTAGCTATTTGCTCGATAGTAAACAAAACATTTTGTACGACATTTTTGGCGACTCTATTTAGTAACACGACTAAAATTGCTGCTAATGAACACCTCTAAATATCTTCAGGTATTTTTGATAACACAGTGACGTGCAGCGGCTTCGTTTATGGAAGTAATTTCTGCTTTGATCAAAGAAGCAAAACGCACAGCCATTTTGTTTTGCTCGGAGGTGAATAGCAAAGACTATTCACCTCCAAGCTAGCCAATCAGAGCACGCGAAAAGCAATTACTTCACTTGTGTGGTATATACTAAAAACAGATACCATGACTAGAAAGAGCTGGCAAAATTGACTTATCGTGCCAGGAAACGGTTCAAAATCTGCTTCAAACGATGCATTTAAATGTTGCAACATTTACAAACGTCAGTAAATTTGATGTTTTTCAACAGGAGATATCTCATTCAATATTCATCTGGTTCCTCTCGTATTTGCGACATAAATGTCATCATCGTTATCAATTTATCATAACTTTAATGAAAATATGCCAGACTAAATTCAGTTAATTTTCGTTAATAAGGAGATAAAAAAACACCGACGTAAATGAAGATCGCCCTATCGCTCTACAGAGGAAAGATACACTCGAACGTTTAACCTTCTTCTACATACAATTTATATTGAATTTCCTAATTTTTGCTATTATTTTTGGTTGCTGGTTAACAAACTCAGAACCAGTTTTTTTAAAATAACAGGAAGTATAAAATATAAAACTGAGTGTTAAGTGTCTGATACTCCTGCAGCATAAATTTGCTCCAAGAAAAACAAAATCGTCCTTGGATTTCTCACCAAATAAATGATAATATAGGTCAACGGCGACGCCGTGACACACAGGCCAAATAAACATAGCGTGACATCTGTAGTATTGTGTGACACGCTTTGACACTGCATAACACTGTACAACACAAATAATTTCATCGTCGATGAAATGGAAAATACAATCGATACATTGCCCAACAATGGGAACTTTTTACAAACTCAGATTGCTGGAAGTAGAAGAGAAATAAACACCTTGTTTGTTCTAAAATAGTCTTTGTTGCCAGTCATGGCAGAAAAATGTCTACTCCACAGTGATGGTAAAGCAGTCTATCCTAACAAAAGACCACTTCACTTGAAATTAATTCAATATGCATTGAAACCCACTCAGTATTACATAAAGCAACAACCCGATGAGGAAGCTAAAGAGTAATAAACCCATTTATGCCGGTGCGGCTTAGCTGAAAGCAATGCAACGCTTCCTTCCCTTCCGGCCTTGTTTCTCTGGTTAAATTTGATAGAACACTTTTCTAACGGCTCTAATGACAATAATCAGATAATTTATCACTATGGTCACAAATAGTGGAATAAACAGAGCCCAAACTGAACAAAATGAACTCAATGAAAATCATATCGGTTTAGGTTTGTATTGATCTAAATTGGCCAAAAAGAAGACACTTTACTCTGTTTGGTTATAGCACTTTCCATCAGATTACTTACATTGTAGGAGGGCATTGGGAAACCACTTTATCACATTACTGCTTGTAAGGACAAATTTACACCAAAGCATAGAAGCAACATTGCTTGATACCTTATATACCTCTATCAGTAATTCATTGGAATTTTACACCATTTTTAAAAAGTTCTTTTCATAAAAATCTGAACAAGTTACTATGTTAGATCATTCATATCAATTTCGGCAAAGCGCCTGTGTGTAATTCTACACCAGATAATTATCACCAATCACCATAACCTATAAAGTCTATACCGATCCATGCCATGTTATCTCACAGTCCGTAATACATGTAGCCCATATCACAGTTCATACTAGCAGTATTGCTGGGGTTCATGACCCTGATGATGGCCTAGGTCCGTGTTCTGTTGCGCCAGGGGAAGAGTGAGTCCGTTGTGCTCTCTGTCACAGAAAAAATACAATATAAAATTGCGTGAGTTTGTCACACAATCCAAACGACACCTGGTCACGCCACATGCTTTTGTCTTCCAAAGTGATTAGTTTGTAATGAAACTGTTGTGCTGCGTCTTCCAGTCTAGCACACGTTATAAAAATCTGTCATGTACAAATATGACTTAGAGTAACTCGCAGTAATGTTCAAACAGGGATTGCTTTGCATCAGGTCCCCGGAAGCGTCTGTTACTATCAGTTATTTGTCATGCGATCGAGGAGAGCCCTCATTCTCTGTCATCCTGCGACAACTAGGCAGCTACGGCAGGTACAGTTGAGCTATCTCTTCTGCCACTCGCCATAATGACACGTTTATTCATGAAAGCCTGTCAAAAGAAATCATACCTGTACAGTGTGAGTTGGAGGTGAAGAGTTTGCAGAGGAATGGGACCCACTCAGCTTTTCATTGGAAGGATATCTGGGCATGCGCGGTGACGGTGGAGTGAAGCCATAACCTGAAATACAAATGTAACATGCATCAGTAATTGATTGATTCTGGCATTTGCCACATGTAGCAATAAATAATGCTGGAGAAAATTCAGCAAGTATTCTGACAAGAGCGGCCATACAGTCAACTCTCTCTTAACGGACACCTCTATAAGACGGACACCTCTGTAAGACGGACACTTGGTGTTGGTCCCTGCGCGCCATTTTTCAGTCATGTTACTGTATCTAAACTCTCTATAAGCGGACACCTCTCTAAGATGGACAGTTTGTGCTGGTCCCGATGGTGTCCGTCTTAGAGAGAGTTCACTGTACAACACCTTAATATAAAACACGAGGGCACTGGAGAAGTACATACAGCAGCGGTAAAACTGAATCGTAGGTAATCACACCTACCTGGAGATATGGGTCTGTTGGTGCTTAATGGAAGTGGGCTCGATGAGGTACGATCCCTCACTGAAGTCCCGTGAGAGGTCATCTCGTTGAAGTGCCTGTAAGAGAGGGAACGTTATGTAGGGGGATTGGAGGTAAATGTTAAGTTTTTCATTCATTTTAAGACTATTTTACCAACATCTCTTTTGGCTTTCATGGAAACTAAAAAATGTCATAGGTGTGTAGTGGAGGAAGGTCCCATCAGCATTTGTTGATGTTTTTTAGATGTTTATGTAGGAGAAGAAAACATTAGAAAATATATATGGAAAAATGAAGATTTAATAAAGATCAAAATTAAAATTTTAACTTAATAATGAATGCATCAAATTCACATATAACGCTCCCTTGACTCTCTTCCCATTTTAAACCAATTCATGTAAAGCTCCAAGTTTTAATTATCTTTACAAATCGATGCACTTTTCCGTGGATGTCAGCTGCGAGAATAAGTATCGCCAAAACCCATAGGCAGACTTCCATCCTCTCCTCCCCTCCCCCTATCCTCTCGGGGGCAGGGGAGGATGGAGTGTGGGTACTAACCTCTCATCATCCATTTCTAGACTTGACTCGCTCTCTGACAGCTGTCGACTAAGTGCTTCTCTTCTTTCCATTTCTCGGAGCAGTTTTCTTTGTAATCTGATGTTTTCTTCCTTGATGTGGCGCTCCTCCTTTGCGTACGCTGCCATCTTTTCGCAATCTAAACAGAGAGTGGGGTAGATACATGTATGTGACTAGTGAACAACCTCGTGCTAGTCACTGACACAGCAAAGTGAAGTTCTTTGTCGTTGTTGTATTTTATATCCCAAGTGGATAGCCTAGACTCCCAGGCTGTGGGAATTCAAATTAATAAAAATGTAACTGGATATACATGCAAGTACTTATTCATCTACTTCTCAAATGAAACTACAGACGACCATCGTTATTTTGAACCCGCTTATTTCGAACACCCCGTTATTTCCAAACAATACCCATTTCCCTTGGCCTAAAATCAACCCCGTCAGGCGCATATCACCCTGGAGCCTCTATCTATGCTGATGTAGGACAACAGTGTAGTTACACCTTCGGCTATTTTTAGAATCGTTCTCCCACGAAAAGATTTAATTAGTAGTACAACATTGCTCTGCACGTGTGTTTTTGCATTTTTGTACATTTCTTTGCTGTCCTTTGCAAAACAACAACGTCAAATGACCAAATTCACAGTAATATGGAGAACGCGAACACACGACGGTGAATTTTTCTTTCTCTATCTGGACTTGAACTCCGTCCCCACGAATTCAGCTCCTGGACAGTTCGGCGACATTTCACAAATTGAACGTGTTGGAATAATCGCGAAATAGTTTATAGAAATGTGAATCCATGGGGTCGCCGTCGTGGTTTCTTAAGGTCCCTATTTTCGCGGAAAAAGTAATTCAAAAAATAGCTCAAAGTGAAACTACGCTGTGTCATAGGCCCAATAAGGTAGATGGAGGGTCTGGGGTGATATGCTCCTGACCCTGTTTATTTCGAACTCTAATTACAAAGTTGATGGACAAACATCAGACGGCATCAGAACACACCTGGAAGTGCACTGAACTTATTTTAATTATAACCTTTTTATTGCACTTATTTTGTGATATATCTGTCTTGTTCCATGGCGCACAGTTCCGGTTGTAAAACTCGCACCATGATTGGTTTAGAACTGTCATCTATTAGAGTACAGACGGACGAATGACATCACGAATGGCGGGAAAACACACGCGGGCGCCCCTGCTCCAACAAATCCTTCACATCACCGTCTCAAAACAGAGAAAAGTTCTCATCAAACTGGAAATATTCCGTAGGAAATTCAATGTAGATCAATTTAAATCGGCTGTTCAAGCTTGGCTAGAACTTGGAGGCAAATATCATGGACTTTTAGCTCATTGTGAACGGAATACGAGAAATTAGAGCGTCGTGAAGCGACTTGCAGTAAAAGTAATTCAGATTGTTTTTCCTCATATCAGGACGGAATAGAGGTTAGTTTCTAAATATCTGTTTTTCGAAACATTCACTGTTGACAGAATTTTTATCGGCTTATTTAGCGTACATTCAAGTGAAAATCTGAAGCGAAAAAAAATTATATAAAACGAATAGATTCTATTTGGCCATGGGTCTGTACTCTAATAGGCCAATTTCGATATATTAAAATTCTAACTTGCCTCCGAGGCTTAGGGGAATAAAACAAAAGAAATTATTTATTCATCCCTCAACCTCGATGTGATTTCTTTTCGATTTCTTTTGTTTTATTCCCCTAAGCCTCGGAGCCAAGTTAGAATTTTAATATATCGAAATTGGTCTAGAGTACAGAAGACGTCAAAATGTGACAAGAACAACAGTGACCTACTCGACTACGTCTCGTGGACCACTTAAGTTGTTCTTGTCACGTTTTGACGTCATCCGTACAGACGCACGGCCAAATAGAATCTATTTGTTAAATAGAAATTTGCTATTCCATTAAAAATGTACTATATGTATTGCCAATTTCTTGAAATAAAAAATGCATAAGGTACAAGTCATTCCATCATTTTGATATTTAATGCTGATCTGGTTATTTTGAACACCCGCTATTTCGAACGATTTTTCGTTTCCCCTGAGAGTTTGGCAGGCTAGTACAACTGTGGATATCCCAACTTGAAAGGCAAAGTATACCTTTATACTTAATAATAATAATAATATAATAACATAATATTTATGCAGGATAACCCCCCGGGTTGGGGGGTCTCCCACAAAAATGTTTGAGATTTCAGGCTCTGAAAAGTTCATTTTGGCGGATACTGGTCCGGCCTGAACAATCGATGAAAATCGATAACAATCGATGATAATTGATGACCAATGACTATGAATTTTGTGATTATCGATTGTTATCGATTATCAATATCAATCGATTAATTGTGGCATCAATTATCATAGATTTTTGAGCTATTTTTTTTTTTTTTTAGAAAAATAGCTTCTTAGCTGTTGTGTTGGACGATGTAGTCATGTAGGTAGATATGTATGTATGCTTGTCCCACCAATCAAAATCGGACTACCATCAACAACACTTAGTTCAACAACCAATGAAATTGCCGTTTGTAAAGCTGCATGGTTCTGAGAAGAAGAGCAATTTTTTATAGGACTGCCATCTTTGTTTGTATGTAAAGGCCGGCATATAACTAAGACATTGATCCCGTCGAGAAGATGAAGGCAACCTAAGCTGGTGATTAGCGCCAGAAAAGGAAAACCTAATGAGACCAATACTGAACTTGACATTTGAAAGTATGAATGGACGCTGATTCAGCATGCAGTAAGAACTTCGATCAACCACGAAGGAACTAACATAAAGAAGAAGAAATAGGGGTGTTAAGAAAACTACGACCCTCGAAAACTAAGACCTATTATGGAGTTTATGTTCTATTTACAATATTTGTTTGTTGATTTACAGTGTCCACAATTACATTTTGTAGCACAGCAGTGCTAAATCCTCTGACACTTAAATAAAGTTGTTTATTTTTTGTTTATTTACATGCACCTCAACCAGTAAACGAACGATAAAACCCATCTAAAAAATATAACAGTTTTTCTTCACACAATAGCCCTTTTCACGGTTAACCTGAAATATTTGCATAACAATACAGTTAAACATAGAAGCGAGGCAATTTCGGGCACAAGCTGTAAAACATCTTGATTTTCTTGAGTTCCTTAAACTATGTTAGTAAAAAAATAGTTTTAAAACGGAGAAGAACTAAATATACAACTCTTTTGGTTAAAGTTTGCCGTAAAGATCGTAAAACAATCTCGCTGTTGCTTATGCGAATCTACTCTTTATTAATAGAGAAAAGTCGTTTTACATTTTTTTTTTCTAAAAACAACGTAAACAAAAAGAATTGTAGTTCTGCTACATTTTAAAACTGTTTTTATATTAAAAGGGTTTAAGAAGTTCAAGAAAAACGCGATGTTTTGCAGCTTGTGCCCGAAATTGCCTCGCTTCTATGTTCAAGTGTATTGTTATGCAAATATAACAAGTTAACCGTGAAAAGGGCTATTCCACAGTATGTCAATCATTCACAATTTATTTTCCTTATTGATGGGGAGTATGTAAAACCCGGAACACACCCGGAACACCAAAACGTTTTAAATACAAATAAAATTAAAATATAATTTTTTTTAAAAATATGAAAAGAGCAAATAAAAATAAATAGTACCCTGGACAGAACAATAATTATTGAGGATTGATATATTTATCAATAATATAAAAACGAGAGACACATATTTCTTAGTTGATATGAAATTCCTCACATGATAATTTTTTTGTGTGACAGGAAGTTAATTATTCGGGCGATGATGTCATCGCCTGAATCTTAAATTGGGCTTTGTACGTGACTAAAAGACTCGGTCGAGTTGCTCGGCTGAAGCGGTACGATGAGAGCTGGGGCAAAGAGTTTTTTTAAAGTTATTTTTCTGTGGTTATTTTTGATTATACACGTTTGGGGAAGTTGGAAGTGGCAAAGGACCGCGAAGGAAAATACTGCTGGTATACGTAGGATGAGGTATTCGTTTATTCTGCGACTCGTCGCGCTATATTGTGAAGTCTTTTTTTTATATTTAGTATTGAAGTCTCCGAGCAATTCGTATCCGGTTTGTTTACGCAGTTATGTAGATCGATAGGAAATGCAAAATTGTTAACTGTTACGCGAGCGAAACCGGGAATGCAAAAATATTTTTGGACAGTGTTGTTGCATTGTTTATAATTAAAGTCATTGAACGGGAAATTTTGTTTTATCTTATGCGTTTCTGCAGCTTCTGAAAACACAAGTGATATCAATCGATTATTTTATGATAAAACATGCGATTAGTTGTTTGTGACATAGAGGGCAAAAGTTTCGGAAAACATTAAAAGCGCGAAGCTAAATTCAGGTGGCGGAACGAAAATATTCCTTCAAAATAACAAGCTTACACTCAAGGCAAGTAAAACGTAATTTTATTCACCTCTTGGCGTGTTTTGAAGCTTTCCGCCGGCGAGTTGCTTGACATGTCAATTATCCTACATCGATGAAGCAGGAAACGACGATAGTTGATTTTTACGCGGTCTGTTAGAAGACTTATTCGATAATTGCTATGATGTTTTGGCTAAACAAATGAAGGTGATATGTATTTTGTCTAGTTGTCTAGTTGCAACGGGGAAAAAATAATGTTGACATGACTGGAATCGCGAATCGAAAGTAGAAAATTGCTGACGCATGGAGATTAAATTCAACAACAAGTTACGTCATTGATATATATACCGTGGTTCAGATATTATTTACATACATGTTCTTCATTTATTTAAGGAATAAAACCTCTGTTCCGATGTCTTTATACTCTGATAAAGATCATAGCCACGTCATTTCGCTCCCGAGATGGCATAGAGAGAACCCGAGCTATGTTACAACAACTTTTATACGCGGCTCAAAATTCTCAATTGCGAAATTCTCCTTACTGAATCGAATGGTCGTAGAAAATCTATGACTGATCAGAGGGTGGGTACATGTAATAGCTAAATTCAGTCATCTAGGAAGGAGGGGGGGGGGGAGGTATCACCGAATATTTTCCTGCATGAACACCATTTTCCACCCACCCCCGCCCCCCCTATTTTAATAATTATTGCACAGACCCTAATTAACAGAAATCATTCGATAATTGCTATGATGTTTAGGCGAAACAAATGGAGGTGATGCGTATTTTGCGGAAAACGGTGCTGTTTTTAGGCTCGATTACCAGACGAGAGCGGCGGAAATCGAGCCTATGCTGTTTTTTAATGAGGAATTAATGTGGTGTTTATGTTTCTGTGAGATTGGAAAGAATATATTTGCTTATGGTGCAGAATAATATTCACGTTTTTTGTCTGAGGTGAAGACAAGCTGATCAGAAGAAGCTTATATTAATTATTTAATAGATTGTTATGTTGAGAGTTTGTACCAAGCCTAAATATTCATTTACATCAATACTAGCATTATAAATTCAGGGATAGCCAAAAGGTCAAATAAGAATGTCCACTGCTCACAAGCACGTTGGTTATCATTGTGTGCACCTTGTATGTTGTGAGCTTACTGATATAACTGAAAGCTTATATATAAAAAAAGTCTATTATTTTAATAGTCGAATATCCTTAGTGGTGTATAAATGCACTCAAAGAAACACAACACATGAAAAATTTGCCATCATAAACGCACAGACCACTTAGGAAACACATATGATATTATTTAAGAAGAAAGAAAGTTTTTTGTCCAGCGATGTTACTTGTAAATTAACCTGATTCACACAACCGCGAACTACAGTGTAATGCACGGTTCAATTCCTACTGTTACCATCCCCACCAGGCAGCCCCTGGGACAAAGTCAGTCCTTGTGGCCTGGGGGTGGGGAATTTTGCTAGTAGTCTTTTCCTGTCATATTGAATTCTTCACCACCTCCATTAACGAGACACTTCTCCAAGTCAAGGATTGCAAGCCCGAATTTAAGCTGTTCACAGCTTCTTGTTTGTTTTGTTCTTACAGCACTTCTAAATATGGAGCGACCAATGACGTAAAACTGAAAATAACGTGATTTCTCGGAAAGCACATGTCACACAACGAACGAGTCTGTACAAATAATCGGTATTTTCTGTTTTATTATCTGACCTTTTAATAGTAAAATGCGGTCAATCTTACAAAACAAACATTTAAAGATTTCGTGGCCACCCGAAAACCTCAGCATCTCCTGATTGTCACCATCTAAAGACTCTTTTGCCGTGCGGTTGTTCTTTCCATTGACTCGTAAGATGGCGGCCAGTAGCTGGAGCACCATACCACCGAATGGAAGGCTTTTATTTTGAATTGCAGCCGGCCAAGAGCATATGACAATGCTTGCTGTGCTTCATAGAAGTCTTGTGAACCTTATTCATCTGCTGGAGCCCTCCATGCATTTTTCACGTTAGCCTGGACATAACCTGAAAAAAGCTCAGTTGTGTTGCCTTCTGATTCATTTCTCTTGGGCAGAAACATCACCATTTGCACCTTAATATGCTGGTGAAATCGTTCGTGGATCTCAGGATTGTAATGCTGCTGTTGTATATCCCAGCTCTACCAAGACAATCCCATATAAATAGCCCAAAGAGGAATTATATCTGAAAGTGGCAGCCCACCAAGGTTCGGTTCATGCATATAAAACATTGCACAAGTGTGACAAATTTTTGGTTCAAAGACCGACAAAGCCGCTCATGTTTACACGCTTTTTTGTGGTCTTAATAAAAACACCGAGGTATTTTAAAAAGTTTCCATGTGTGGAATTTCGGTTTTGTAGCAGTTTTTCATGGCATTAAGGTTTAGCATTTAAAAATTATTGTCATTTAACCCAATCCTCAATTGTTCTGTCCGGGGTACTAAGATATTGTATAGCTAGTGGACACAAATTTGAGATGGACCACTCACAAGTCGACTTAACCCGAAGACATCCGAAGTCGTCCGATGATTACCGACAACTTTCAATGATCACCTGAATATTTCTGAGCATTTTAAGAAGGCTTCCGAATATTTCCGAAGCTTCTTATCTGAGGTAACAACAGTGAAAGAACCGTTATAATTGTCATAATTCATTTGTGATTGACAATGGCATTTATATATATAAACTACACCTTTTTATCGCAAAGATCGCGTGACAGTGACTTCAGGAAAATATGTGACAATGTGCGTCATGGATCCATTGTTTCATGAAAAACGTTTTTTCCGTCGGTTAATTACGCAGACAATATTTTTATTTTTAAAAGAGGAGTCTAGCTTGGAAAATACAATGGGTGTAAGGACTCCGACTCCCACCCCAAATTTTAAAATGCGGTTGTAAATACGAACTATAACTGATTTTGAAGCCGGTATAGGTTGGCACAGAATTCAATACATCACAGACTGATCAATAAAGCCTATAAAGATGTTGGAAGCCTTGGACCAAGCAAATTTATACTCTCATACTAAGAAAAATACAAACAGCTAAGCCTAAAAAGGCGACTCTCCAACTTTAAATTTGCGTTTCAAAAAATAAGAATTGAATCAAACAATGATTTCTATGCATCAATCGCAGGTTAAACCAAACTATCAAAATTTCCCATGGAAAGCGACTCACATTGTCACGCAATGCCCGGAAGTCACTGCTCTGGAGCTATTATCCAATACTATGATGTCTAGGCGAACTGCAAATCACAATTGAAAATTTTAATGTATATAATATTTATTTTCATGCCAATATCGTATTTTAAAGGGACATCAATCATCCGTTATGTATTATAACAGCTTTTTCGCTGTTTTAACTGAGATATTTGGAAGCCAAAAATTATAAAAAACGTTCGGAAATCTTTGGCTGATCTTTGAAAGTCGTTGGTAATTATCGGACGACTTTGGGTGTCTTCGGGTTAAGTCGACTCGTGAGCAGTCCATCTTCGGGGTTTTTATTACAAATTTGTGACCACCAGCTATATAATATCTTATTTATTTTATTTGCTCTTTTCATATTTTTAAATCGTATTTATTTTAATCGTATTTTAAAGGGACACTGTCCTCATTTTTAGCATGATTTTGGGAAGCTCAGAAACATATCTAGATCATAGGAAGTTGAACAATAATGGTTTGATTCTGTAGAATAGCACTCGACAAATGACAGGAACCCATTAGGAAGTGAGGATGACTAACGACAGCGAGGATGGAAATGGATTGCAATAATGGATTTTTGAAAAAACGTCAGGATGTCAGTTTTTCAAAGTTTCAAGTTTGGCTCGGAAATCTTTGAAATTTTGCAAAAATTGTGTTGCAGTATGGAATTTCTTGAAGAAATTGCTTTTCATCATTAAATGATGAAAAGCAATTTCTTCAAGAAATTATATTTTAGTTATAGTTTATTAAGTCCTTATTTCATAGATTTAGGGACCATTTCGTGCATTTATAACAGTTTTGAGCAAATACGTTGGGACAGTGTCCCTTTAAATCGTAGTTCCAGGGTGTTCCGGGTGTGTTCCGGGTGGGTGTTCCGGGTGTGTTCCTGGTTTTACATACACCCTTGTTGGTGGTGATGCAATTTGACATTGGCTAAAATCAGGCTGGATTATCCCAATATTTTAGGACAGCCTTGACGTCATGAATATATTGTTCTCCAGGAAAATGGAGGCTGTTTTTCAAAACCCCTGGGCAATGATAAAATCCATTGTCTGTAGTTATGTATGAGCGCCTATCCTGGACTTTTATTTACGAAACATTGCGAGGAGTATACAGTGGCCATTTTGGATGCGATCTGAGAAGATTTGAAGGAGGTTTTTAGTGAATTTTCGTGAAAGAAACGCAACGATGTAGGGCCATTTTGTGTCGCGGTTTCAAGGTAGGTGAAGAATTTTCGTTTTTTTCTTGTAGTCACATATTTTTCATGAAGCTCGTAGTATTTTTTGCCAGTTCTTTTGTCGATAAACTTTCGTCATGCCAAGTGCCAGCATGGTAGACAAGCTAGATTTCTGGTAGACTTTTCTGGAAGTCAAGGCAGTGAAATTGTATCCAAACCGCTGTTCCATTACACTGGAGAGTATTAAACAATATAGACTTGTGTGATTTTGACCTGTTTTCACTTTCTCGCTGAAGAGAATGGGCTTTAATTTGTTGTTTTCAAAGTTTGTAGGGGAGACACAAGTTGATTGTTAAAATTCTAAACCAGAGACTTCAATTCTTTGTATCCCTAGTAATGTTGGCAAGTCCAAGATTCATTTGAGACTTGGGAACATTTTGCCAAAATGCAAAATTTAAAAAAAACCTGACCACCACTGAAGCTATCTAAAAATCCTGATGTGTATTGGTGAAAACTGTATCATTGACATGTTATTAAACAAGTAGAAGAGTTTTTCCATGTCCACTCAATAATGTGCACTCAAGTTCTAGAATAACAGCTAGTGGATGCATGAGTGGTAGCAAGTTCATTCAGCTGCTTTTGTAGACTAAGCATGCATTATTAAGGGGATAGAAAATGCCACCAAGTGCATTGTTGAGTTATATAAGCATGCGGGAATAAAGAAAAGATACTGAAGTAACTTACTTAGAGACTCGCTTCTTGAGTGTTTAAAACACTCCGGTTATTTGAGAATACTTGAGAAATATAGAAAATACTCGCCTACGGCTCGTGTTTTCTAAATTTCTCTCATGTTCTCAAATTCCCGTCGTGTTTTATGACAGTATAATACATGGCTTTGGCTTCTTTATTTGTTGAATATTGATTGAAACTTCAAAGCAGTTGTAGTCACACTGATTAAAGCTGTCATTTCTTTCAGGTCCTGCATTCAGGCAAGAGGCAATGTCAAGAATGAAAGTAGTGTAGAAAAAATTAATAATTTAAATAAAGTGGCTTTTATTTTCAAAACTTAACTACATTTGTTTTGCATAGTTCAGTTGAATTTAAATAAAACCTTGAGGCTTGTGGACATTTTAGATATGATGGCTTCTGCCACACCCTGGGAGACACAGTGGCCTAATGATTAGCGCATTGGACTTCAGATCGAGTGGTCTGGGTTCAAGCCCTGGCCAGCTGGATCATTGTGTTCTTGGGCAAGACACTTTATTCTCACAATGCCTATCTCCACCCAGAAGTATAAATGGGGGCTGGCAACAAAATGCTGGGGGGTAACCTGTAATGGACTAGCATCCCATCCAGGGGGAGTAGTAATACTCTTGGGCCCGGTTGTTCAAAGGGTGGATAACGCTATCCACCGGATAAATCACTATCCAGTGGATAGCGTAATTTGTTTTGTTAACACTTATCCATTGGATAGTGATTTATCCGGTGGATAGCGTTATCCACCCTTTGAACAACTGGGGCTTGGTTGGCTTCATGCTAAGGAAACCAGGATAAGCTCCGGGCCTCTGGCAGTGTGGGCCAGCTTGGCCCGAGTGCGGCTTTTTACTCTTGTCAACTCTGACCAAGAATATAATTTTTTTGCAAATTAACTTGCCTCTTCTGAGAGGTGATGATGGCTTTCATGTTTTCGCTGTACATGTATATGATATCTCTTTGCAACATGGAAATAAAGCAGATATAAAAGAAATTTGAAATAAACACCAAAATAGAGAGATTTCTGATTTGCAATGAAATAATTCCATTGCAAATCCGAAAAAAAATATCTTGGTACATTTTTCTTATTCGGTACATTTTTGTGAATAAAAGACAAATGACCCATTCCAGAGTTATTGAATTTGGGGCTAAAGTACTCTGCACACCAAGTACATACACACCAAAAGATCAAAATCAACCAAATATAGTATATCAAATCTCTAGAAGTATTGGACAAAAAAGAGTGCAATTTTCTTGAAGTTAACTTAAAAATTCTTTAAAATGACTCGAGCTGATTGCAAATATGGACGTCCTGTCGATTTTAGCCCACAAATCACTCGATAGAAGAAACACTTCTTTAAAGGTTTAAATCAATTCAGTGCTTAACGTTAAAGCTCTATTAAGCCCCCAGGGGGCTTATTTAATTTCAGGCCTCAAGAAGGGGGGGCTTATTAGAGAGGGGGGCTTAATAGAGAGGGGGGCTTATTTCAAATCATAAATTTTCAGGAAAATTCACATTAATTTTTCAAACTTAACTATTACACCACTAACTAAAACAGAACAAGAAATGGGTTATGTATGACCATCTTACAAAGGAAACGTCATTTATATACCCTAACTCGACGATAGTTCTGGAAATTAAAGACCATGTTTCAATACAAAGTGAGTGAAACGCCAGAAAATATTGCTGAAAAGTCATTTACATCAGCCTGACGGAAGGGGGGGGCTTAATAGAGAGGGGGGGCTTATTACAAAATCTGACTTCCAAAGGGGGGCTTATTAGATAGGGGGGGGGGGGCTTAATAGAGAGGGGGGGCTAAATAGAGCTTTTACGGTAATTAAGAAAATAAACGATCCAATCGAAAAAGGTGACAATACAGAGTAGAGATGCTTACCAATTCTATGGTCTCTTTCCACAGGAAGATAACAAGTAGATCGATAAACCATTGCCGACCCGTACTGAACGATCGTTGCCTACAGTTCCAAAGATTTTGCGTTCTTCGCGCGGACAAACATTAGTTTTATCTGTAATATTGAATGCGAAAACAAAGTTTCCCTTCTGGTCATAACTTTAATTCAATTCTCGTGATTTATATACTTTCCGAAGAAAGATATTGGAAAGCTCCAACTCACGGGAGCCATGGAAAAGAGAAATTTCCCAGCTCATGACTCTCTCTTCGTCCGCCATCTTGAAATTTGTTGGTTTGTTTTGAAACGCAATAAGTGAATCGCAACATGGATTCTAATTGGTTGAAACGCGAGTCACGGCTGTCCTAAAAGATTGGGATAATCCGGATTGACAATTAGCCACTAGAGAATTTCTCTTCTGGATGCAATAAAGAGACACCATTGCTTTGCGCGTGAGAGAGGTATCCAGCAATAACAGTGGCGGATACAGGGGGAGGGTTGGGGGGTCCGGACCCCCCTATCAAACCTTAGGGCTTTTTTCTTTCTCTATTATCCATAGCAAAATCTTCTCCAGAATCCACCAAAATAAACTTTTCAGAGCCTAAAATCTCAATTTTTTTCTGTGGGAGGCCCCCCCAAACACCCCCCTTTGCACCTTTAATACTGCCGTCCACTTCCAAAAATTTTCCTTCAATCTACTTCACATTTTCGGAAAAACCCTGGGATTTCCCCTATCAAATAAAATCCAGGATCCGCCTCTGGATAAGGTTAACTGCGCGGACTAAGTGCATAGTATCCTGCAAAGTTTTTGGAAGAATTGATTAGTGGGTGTTAAGACATCTATTCTTGGTAATGGTAGGTGTTCAAATGTTTATTTGGCTTTTAGTTGATGGCATTTGGTTAGATATTACAGTTTCTATGCAGTGAGCTTGACTCAAGCTTTTCAAACTTGAGCTAGCCAAAATATTGCATCACACAGTCACGTTTTTCGTCACGCAGGTTCGTATGTTAATTGACTCTTAGATTTGGGGGGTGCACCTCAGAGTCCAGTGACCGAGGGGGAGGAGAGGTGGATTGTTGTTTCCCTCCCACAATGTGATATCAGCCGCTTGTAAACACCTTCAGGGGTTCTTGGGTTTTTTTTTGTCGGTGACTTGCACCGGACCCCCACTCGGCTAACCCCTACAAGAAGACTTAGGGAAGGACATTTCCTGAAGCGGGAAATGAACTCCTGCCTAACGTTTATAAGTGTATTGAGTTTTACTTGAAGATAGTAGTTTCCATTTTAAACACACGTATGTGAATTACTCAACCTTGCCTGTATTGACTAGTTCACGAGCGAGAGCATTACGCTACAATCAACCAGACAAGAAATACTTTTAAAACGTATATTCGTAACATTTCCAAAGGTAAGAGCCCTAACCAAGGAAGTAGAGTTTCCATTTCAAAGACTATATGTGAGTTTATACCTCTGAAGTATTCTTTCTGGACGTTATTACGTACATTTTAAATATCCACGAGAAGTACAGAAACAGTTTGACCTTCGCGCATTATTGGATCCCAGAGGGAAATCGCCGGTTTCCGGTCGTTGCCGAATTACGCCAACATCAGACTTTAGCATGACTGGCGTGACTATTCTTTTTTTTTAACCTGGCAGCCAGGCAGCCAGATAGGCTGGCTGGGTCATCATTTTGGTCTGATTTTTTTTTTGTCGGTGATTCACCCGTACCTCCATTCACCATACCTCCACTCCGCCAACTTGTTCGAGGAGAGCTGGGTATTGTTGTGCGGGGCATTCTGTTCATTGAATATTGCGTAAAAACCTATCTGATAGCTGTACCTTGCCTGTATCGATTAGTTCATTTCTGTGATTTCTTGTTAACAATGCATTACGCTACAATCAACTGCTCACAGACAAGAGAAATTGGAAATGAAGTAATTCTCCTAACTAAGTAACAGACCAACTTATATGAGCACTGTGCGGAGAAAGTTTAGCAATAAAATACTTTAAAAACATATCTTTATAATATTTGCAAAAGGAAAAAGCCCTGACCAAGGAAGTAGACTTTCCATTGCAAAGACGGGTATGTGAGTTTAAACCCGTGGAATACTCATTTCTAGGCATAAATTTTAAACTGACATTTCGCACTGTCGAACAATGGACTCGGAGCAGAGAAGTGCATTATTGACCTTTGCGCGTTATATGATGTTTCCAGCTACATGTAGCTATTAATATACTTTGTAATTATCAGCGGTATTTCATATAAGTTACAGACATGCGCAATGTAAGGACTCGGTAGCCATGTTGGAATAAAACTAAGATCTTGTTATAAAGCTGTGTTTATCCAACTCCACCGAGGTCCTTCAACGAGAATCCTACATGGTGTCAGAAGTAAAGTACCAAACGAAAATTCCACAACCGATGTAGCGAAGTTTTGGATGAAACACAGACCGTATCTCAGAGTATCTGACATCAGCGATCGCAGCACATGTCACAAGATCAGTCAAATTCTATTGAGTCTGAGGAGGAAGACAGCACCGAAGAAATACAGCAATTACCAGTTGAAGACGACGGAAATACATCTGAATGGCGATGCATTTAGGCCTTCCACCTCCAGAACCTCTCGACTTAAATGGGGGAAACATCTCGGCAAACTGGAAGAAGTTCAAACAGAAATACACAAATTACGAAATTGCGACCGGAATAAGCTCGAAGGAAAGTGCAACCAGAGTAGCAACGCTGCTAACAGTCATTGGCAACGATACTATTGATGTTTTCAACACTCTAACGTGGGATGAAGAGGGTGATGACAAGAAAATCGAAAAGGTACTGTTGAAATTGGAAGAACACTGTGAACCGAAGAAAAATGTCCGCTACGAGAGATACAAATTCTTCTCAAGAGCTCAGGAAAGCAGCGAAAGTATCACAAGTATCGAAAGTATTAAGAAAGCTCTGCGAAACATGTGAATTTGGAACATTGAAGAACTCCCTTATCAAAGACCGAATTGTGCTTGGTGTAATATAAAACAAGAGAAAGATTACTCAGGGTACCTGTACCAGACCTTACACTTGAGAAAGCATTAGATGTGGTGCAATCTGCAGAAGCAACAGAGAGGCAAATGAAAGAACTGAACAATGACTCGTCAGTGCATGGAATTGGAAGAGAGAAGAACAAGCCATTCTCCAGGAAAACACCTTCAGATGAAGAAAAAAGGAAGACGTTCAGTTGCTGGAATTGTGGAACCAGGCATGGTTTGAGGGATTGTCCTGCATATGGCAAGACATGTAACAACTGTCAGAGACGAAATCACTTCCAGAGCATGTGCAGATCATGGAAAAAAGTCCATGGACTAGGCGTAGAGCAACAACATGATTTTGACTCGACCCTATTTGTAGGAACTGTCACCACAGAAGTTCAGATCCAGAATGAAGAATGCTATGTGATGTTGCCAGTGAAAGGACACGTCACAAAACTCAAGGTAGACACTGGCTCTCAAGTCAACATCATGCCATTCAAGGAACTAAAGAAGATAGTGGAAGAACCCCACATATAGATGCCTGTACCCACAAACTAGTTACTCCGAAGACAAGCTAACAGTACTTGGCCCACTGCTAAACTGCCAGTGAAATCCAAGACAGATGTAGAGCAGGAACTGATATTCCATATAGTGGAAACAAATCAACCAGGATTATTGGGACTCACATCATCTCAAGATCTGGGTTTAATCAATTGAAAGTAGTTATGATGGCTAAGACAGAAGAAACCCAAACCGCACCAGACCAAAGTGAGATGGCCATGAAGTCTTCACAAGAATTAAAAGAAGAAGTTTTCCAGAAATATCCACATGTATTCACTGGATTGGGACGTTTGGAGAAACCTTACCACATTGAAGTAGACCCCACTGTAACACCTGTCGCGAACGCTCCTAGAACTATCCCGGCAGCTCTTAGAGACAGAGTTAAAGCAGAGTTAGACGACATGGAAAGGCAAGGGGTTATTCGCAAGGTAGAAGATCCGACAGATTGGGTTCAGGGTTCAAAATAGCAGCCGGCTGCCGGCGGTAGCCAGCACTTTGACCACACTTGCCGGCGACTTTTCACAGAAGAAATAGAAAATGTCATGCTTTGATCGGCCAACTGAAATCAAAGTCGCTGTAATGTTATAGTAAACATTTCATATCAGACAATAAAGCAGCCAAGAACCGTTTTAAAAGCTTTTTGGAAACGTTTTAAAATGAGTAGAAAGAGTAGAAAAAGGTTTGGAAATTTGAAGCGTGCTGCAAAAGTTGAAATGGAGAATTCTTGTTCACCGTGAACGACTAACTCTTTTACGTGTTTGTTCAAGTGTGAAATATGCACGTTTAGTTTGTCTAGACAAACTGTTGCATTACTGCCTTTATGTTTCTGCACGTGTAATCAAGATTTATTTTGCACAAAAACTTGTTTAGTGCCGGTTGTTAAGCCTTTTCACTCGTTCAAATTAAAGTCAGTTTTGTATTCATATTGCTCGACAGAACGGATTTGTCTAGACAAAGTTGCATATTTTACGCTTGAACAAACACCTAAAAAGAGAGCCGTTCACGATGCTTTGTTTGGAAGGGAATTGTCGCAACGAAACACATTAATTAAAATGAAGATTCTGACGCTGACATTATTTTAGCAGTTCAAAGCATGCGATATGTGCAAAATCTTTTTAAAATCAGTTTATAATTTCAAGGTTTCTCAAGGAAGAAAGTGAAATTTCAATTCAGGAAGATTTTGGTCACATGCTAGGCAACGGGTTCTTGGCAGATTCCCATTAATTCGTGTAGCAGTACACACACGCAAATTGCGGAAAGTGAAAAAAAGTGACAGCCAGGAAAAATGAGCCTTGACAAAAAAAGCCTACAAATTCAAGCTAAAAGCTGTGATTTTATTTTGAACCCTAGGGTTAACTCTATGGCCATTGTTGAAAAGCCTAATGGAAGTTTGCGGATCTGTTTGGATCCAAGGCACCTCAACAAAGCTATAAAGCGGGAACATTTTCAGCTACCCACCATAGAAGACATCACAACACGCATGGCAAATGCAAAATGGTTCACCACGCTAGATGCAAACCGAGGATACTGGCAGATACCTCTTGACGAAAAAAGTCAACTTCTAACTACCTTCAATATACCATTTGGGCGGTTCTGCTATCATGTCACCCCATTTGGAATCAAGTCTGCTCAAGAAGTCTTCCAAAGCGAATGAGTCAACTGAACACTTTGGTGACTTGGAAGGAGTTGAAACCGACATCAATGACATCATAGTACACGCGGAAACAGAGGTCAAGCATGACCATCGTCTACAAGCAGTCCTTGAACAATGTGAGAAGATAAACTTAACGCTAAACAAAGAAAAGTGTGTCTTCAAGTCTTCAAAGTCAAAGAAGTCACCTATATTGGTCACAAACTCACACAAGAAGGAATCGGGACCGATGATGAGAAAATACGTGCCATTAACGACATGCCAGCACCAACTGATAAGAAAGGAGTAGAAAGGCTCCTTGGAACAGTTAACTACCTGAGCAAGTTCATCCCTAATCTGGCGACAGTCACTGAACCTATCAGAGTTCTACTAAGAAAGGACATTGTCTTGTTCATGTGACCACTGAAATTCAAAGCACTTGAAGAAAATAATCAAGAGCATCCTAACCAAAGATGGAGGGCCAGTCCTGAGATTTTTGGACGAACGAAAGCCTGTTACTATTAGCTGTGATGCCTCGCCAACAGGCCTAGGAGTCCTAGGCCTGTTGGCGAGGCATCACAGCCTGGAGGAGTGTTGCTACAAGATGGAAGTCCTGTTGCCTATGCCTCAAGATCCCTAACTGAGGCAGAATCAAGATATGCGCAAATAGAAAAGGAACTCTTAGCTGTTCAGTTCAGCTTAGAACATTTCAACCAGTACACCTATGGAAAGAAAGTGACCATCGAGTCGGATCACAAGCCACTTGAAGGCATCGTCAACTAGCGGCCCCTTACCCCTTGGGTAACGATTATCGCACTTTGAAGATATAAACGGATAACTGTAATATACCTCACCCAAACCTAAGTCGGCAGGAGATCCCCCTCCAACTAAAGAACAGAGGTTCCACTTAGCACTACCTACATGTACAGATCCCCTCTTATCACAGTGTGCCAGCGCATGTCACACACCACTATAGACAATGCTTTTAGTCGATAGTGTTACATAGTCATCGGTATGTCATTACCACATAAGACAGTAAGACAGTTCACAATTTCGCATAGGACAATTTAGCACTGAACGTGCAGTTTCCCAATTCCGTATGTCCGCGTATGTTAGTCGATTATTTCCAAAAGACAACGGTCTTGTATTAAAGCGTTCCAAAAGTGCAATTTCACGATGATAAAATGCCCCACCGCCAGGGAGAAACATACTTCCATTCGACCTGAATGCCAAAGGCTAATAAGTCTGTTTAAAATGTTATGTATAGCAAGAGCCATTTCGGGGTTTAAACTCACATACACGTCTTTGAAAAAAAAGTTCTTCTTCATTGGTTAAGGTTCTTGCTTGTGGAAATATTATAAAAGATACGTTTCTAAAGTATTTTATTGCTAAGCTCAGGATTTAAATTCTCCTCACTTGCATGCTCAATTCTGCTTTCTTGCTTCACGCCAGTCACGCTAAAGTCATCAAAACTCCCAACATGAACATCTGGACAACAGACCTTGGTCCGAGGTTTGCGTGATATTCAAAACTATCTTTAGCAGGGTGATATTTCTGATCTTTTTCGCAACATGGACATTCGAAAACTCTGTTCAAAATTTATGTGGTTAAAAATCAAATACGAGTCTTTGAAATGGAAACTCTACTTTCTTGGTCAAGGTTGTTAGCCTATGGAAATATCATAAAGATAGGTTTTAAAGTATTTCATTGCTAAACTCGGGATTCAATGCAAATTGTCAAAGGAATGAACCAAAGCACTTGATGCCAGTCTCGCGTACATGTTTATTGGCATCATAAAAATCCAAATGATTGTGCCATCACACATCAGTAATCCTTTCAAAAATTGAAAGTCTTCTCGATTGCCACTACGAAAAGCCGGAATACAAAACGCTTGTCCTGCTCAATCGGCATAACGGCTAAATCAACTCTTCAAGCGATGGCCAGGATGGCTCGTGCCCCGTTCAGCGCACGAAACGATAGCAGCTCAACTATAACACTGTCCAACGTCTTCTCGTAGGGGTAAAATTAAAATCGGGTGCTTAAATTTTATCTGCTTTCTTGCTTGGCGAAAACCTCAAGAAAGTACAGTAGTCACGCTAAAGTCTGCAGTTTGCGCAATGGAATAGAAGATCGGCCAAACAATCCTCTCGTCTGTGAGTACAACGTACAACCTGAAATGACCTGCACATTCCGTGAATGACGAAATGGCCATCTTTATCTTATTTCTGCCGAAACCTCTGTTGACAATTTCTGTGTAGCAAGTTTAAACTCATAAACGCGTTTTTGAAATGGAATACTCTCTTCAAGTAAAACTCGATTTCCATCATCTTAACTTAAATAATTTCCTTCCTTTTTCCAGAGATGAAGACCGTCGAAGTTCATTGTGTTTTTAGACAACCGCATGTGGCTAGCAGATGTGTCATGTTGGCGCATAAATTTCACTCTTGCCAGTTTTTAATTTTAGTCATAACATTTTGTTTCGGAAATTTCAACAACAAGTTGTAGAGATTGTCCTTTTCCTAAAATGTCCTGATTTGGGGCAAATCACGCCAGCGACTTGTAGGAAATCAGGTCAATAAATAGAGCTTCTGGTGATTATATTCCGAATTTGGGCACTACACGCATGCGTCTTTTGCACAAGTAGCTTGTAGTGTACCATAATGGAAACCGCGACACAAAAGAAAAAAATATATACCTTGCGCCGTTGCAGTAGTGTTTGAAGCGTTGTTATAAGCAAAATCTCATACTTCAATTTTCCATACGTTTCTTTAAAATATAACATCTTAGACGACGAGACGAGTGATCGAGTGATCCATGACAAAAACTACCCATACGAATATATTGTGTCACGCAATATATATTGCGTTACCCAATATAAAAAGGCACTTGCATCAGCACCACCAAGACTACAAAGAATCCTACTCAGAATGCAAAAGTATGATTACACACTTGAATACAAGCCAGGAAAGAAGTTAGTGCTCCCTGACATGCTCTCCTGAGCACCACTTCCTGAAACGGCAGATGACAACATGGAAGAAGAAATTGCACTACATGTTTATCTGCTAACCTCAAACCTACCAGTCTCAAAATCCAAACTAGAAGAAATCAAAGAAGCAACAGCAGACGACCCATCGCTGAGAAACAAAATCTCAAACACCATCAAGTATTCAAGTCTACTGGAAGTAGTCCGGGAGCTAGGACTTCAAAAATATGAAGTTTCGACAACCCAGAGTACAACCTAGGTTTGAAGATCGATTCTGATAGATTAAAGCCTCCTGATTATCACTAGCTAGTTCGTGGTTTTGAATTGTGGTATACGTTTGGAGATATGTCAATGACCATGTTTTTGTGAGCCAGTGAGAGTCAAACAGAGTCCAACATGAGAACGAGGCTGAGAAAAGTGAGTTAATATCTTAACCCTATCCTGCCTGGGGGGGGGGGAGCAGAAAGTGCCCGCGCTGACTTCAAATTGATCGTACTTAAAGAGCATTCAAGCAATCATAGCCAAACTTTGACTTTTCCTAAAAATTATCTGGGAAAATTTTAATGTGTCAATTTTTGGATCACGTGACTTGATGTTTCCATGGCAACTAAGTTTTGACAGGCCATGTTAGCCAAATTTGGTATTTTCAGTTAATTTTCAGTTTTCATGAGATTTCCGCTTTCTACGAATAGTTTCCTCCAAAATCTTTGCAATTTTTGCATCCTTATATTGTTTTCGATGTTTTCAAATCAAATTTGGTGATTTTCTGACATTTCTGAACAATCTAAAAATCCAAGATGGCGGACATTTTTAAAGTATGACATTATTTTGGCATGATATGATATCATAATTGATTCGTGATTGTCACTAAAATAAACATGTTTGAATGCTTTATACACCACATAAGTTTCATTTTTATAGCACAAATACTTTTTGAGATACAGATCGTTTTACTCAAATATGTTGTTTTTTTAGCTTAATTTTCAGTTTTCATAAAATATTTGCTTTTTACGATGAAATCCTTCCAAAATCTTTGCCGTTTTAGCATCTTTATATTTTTAATGATTTTTTCAAAACAAATTTGGAGATTTTCTGACATTTCTGAACAATTTAGAAATCTAAAGGATCCAAGATGGCGGATTTTTTCATGTATGACGTCATTATGGCGTGTATGACGTCATGACACGTGACTGCCACTAAAATAAAGATTTCCGATGCTTTACACACCATGTAACTTTCATTTTCATAGCGTCAATACTTTTCCAGATACATAGGGGGGGGGGGGCACTATCTGCCCCCCCCCCCAGGCTCATGAATGAAAAAAAAGCCCAGGCAGAATAGGGTTAAGAGGAGATGCTTCAAAAAGAAAACAAAATCACTCTAAAATCTCTGAAGACTCTAAAACTAATTTTTCACAACAGCACCGGCGTTTTGTGATCAAGTCACTTCCCATGTCTATTCTTCTTATGTGAAGTCTCTCAGCATCTCCGGTCATTATTGAACAGCAACTAAAAGTTTTTGCTGATGAAAAATCTGCAATGCGTTTGCGTGCTTTATGTAATCTTTCCATAGTAAAGAGAGTGAGTTTTTCAAATTCATCATTTGCTGAAGAAAAAAATTAACCATAGCTGTCAAAATTAATACGACTTTGCATAGCCTCGCTTTCATGTTAAATGTAAGAGGAACAGTGGCGGGAAGACTACAAAAAGAAAGAAGCTATGTTAGCTGTAATTTCCTGTGAGAATCTAAAGCAACGTAATTGTGGCAATTAATCAG
The DNA here is from genome assembly GCA_029204205.1 of Desmophyllum pertusum. Lineage (NCBI taxonomy): Eukaryota > Metazoa > Cnidaria > Anthozoa > Scleractinia > Caryophylliidae > Desmophyllum > Desmophyllum pertusum. The sequence continues at coordinate 2,149,632 of MU827780.1, forward strand.
AAATAGTTAGATATTATATTATCGTTCCTTTGCAATATTATCGGTGATTTGTGGATTAAAATTTTAAAGTGAAACAATTTGAGTTAAGGTAGTACAATTGGGTGAGTCGTAAAATATAAAGTTGCCTTCATTTACAGCCAGCTGGTAGATAAAACATTATTATGATCAATTCCAAAAGATAAGAGTCCACCGTTTGCGGGTTTTGGAGAAAGCGGAGATTGAATTTCGTTGTCTGGGGCGCCATTTTAAGATGCCATCTTGGATTTGCAGACGTAAGTATCGAACGGTGGAAGCTAAGGACATGCGCTCTGGTATTTTGTTCACGGGAGTCTCACACAACATTCCAGATTATTTTTCGTGTGTGCTCATGTTGATCAGGCTGGAGATGGCGGATCAATTTGCAGAGAAATCGCGATGAAAAACTGGCTGAATTCGTCGAATTCGGCGTCTTTTTTACTTACATGTGATAAAATTTAACAAATTGCCACTAGGAAAAACTCAATGCTGACGAAATTTGGCACAGCTTTTGTCCACATGTTAAGTAATCTTCCTGCATTTAGCCGCAAAAAAACATTCAATTTGAATAAAATTAAGGGAGTCATGTCCTTGATTTTAATGCCTGTTAATAATTAACACAGAATTTGCTGTTTCACTGCGGCTAACTCATATTTCATGTATTTTCTTCATAACTGTTTATAAAACAAAAATTATGACTACTAATTAAAACATAACCCTAAAAATTAGAAAAAAACTGATTTTTACACCGCTTGCGAGGTAATCAATTTCACACATTCCCGTTACGAAAATGAAAATGTCGATTTCAGAATCTGTTTCTCTGATAAAAATGACTTAACAACTTCTTCTATGGAATTTGAAATGGATTTGAAACAGTTCTCAAAAAGGGTCCTTTTTCGGAGCATTTTAGCCAGTTGTACTACCTTAAGTGTTCCAATAAACTTTCTCTTATCAAAATGCAGTGGAACCCGGTTAATACGGACACCAAGGGGACATGCGAGAGTGTCTGTATTATCACGCCGGGACACATGTAGCAAGAGCTAGCAAGCAAAGGGCATAAAAGAGGAAAAAGGCTACAAGCAATGACTGCAGTAAAAGGCCAAGGAAATGAAACTTGTGTGTGAGCACAGTGAAAAGAGAAGATGCGCAGTGGGACTCGTTGAAGTCAGACGTATGTTTTTCAGCTCCGTCAACTAAAACCATGTTCACTTAGATTTGACAACCTCCAAACCTTCCATGGACAACTAAATAATGGAAAATTGATGGGAAAGGAAACAGAAGACAAGCCCCCTGATTCTGCACACAAAGACCATCGTAAAAGGCTCAGAGAAAATGGATCCCAAACAGACGAGGACACCGAACACGTGGCGCTCGAAGGACGCCGCTGCTGTGAGAACTCAACTCGCCTCGATGAAATGAATGCTAAATTAGACCAAGTTCTTACAGCATGTGGCAAAATCAATTCACTTAAAAAAGAAATTTGTGAGCTGAAAGAAGAAGTAAAGAGTTTGAAAAAATCTTTGGAGTTCACCGACAAAGAGATTGCCAGTCTAAAATCAGATTTGAAGAAAACATCCGCGACAGTTAAAGAAAACAGTGAAGATATCGAATCCTTCAACGTAGATATTGAAATCCTGAAACGAAGAAATATCAAACTTGAAGCATACACCAGGCGTGAGAACATAAGAATCTTCAATGTTCAGGAAGAATCATTCTGACGAGAATACCGAAGAACTGGTAAGAAATATATTTACTACTAAAATGCAAATTCCACTCCAAGATGTCAACGCTATTCGGTTTGAAAGGGTACACAGAATTCCAACCAAAAAGTCAAGCCAGAGATCTCAATCCCAGCCCCGTTCAAATCCAATAATAATTGTTAGATTGAGCCACTATCAGGATAAAGAATTTGTTCACTCTTTCGTCAAGAACTTAAAGGGAACTAATATTGGAATTTCAGACGACTTTCCGAAAAAAGTTGAAGGAATTCATAAAACACTCTACCCGGTTTAAAAAAAGGCGAAACAGGAACAAAAAAGAGCCCACTTCAAATTTGACAAATTAATCATAGATGGTCATAGCTACAGAGGAAAAGAAACCAAGAACCTCCCCTACTATGGAAATATTAAGAACAACTTCGAATAAATCCATGAATGGTTTGAGAGATGAGAAAGAATACACGTCTGGTCACTCGGGTGACTCTGAAATTATATAAAAGCGCGGCATCCGTAACTACTGGATTGTAATGGTGCGGCATCCGTGAAAGCTTTTAAACCAAGAAATTAATTAACTTTAATATTGCCTGGTTATAATTTCCCCGAAATTTCTTGTTTTATTTGAAACCTTGCAAAGAAGCTTAAAAATAAACAGCGATTTGTATCTGTCCTTCTGGTCCTCTGAAATATATTGCATATGTTTCTTTTCAGCCTCCTTCCCGAGCGCACCAAATCCCCGAGCGGAGAGCCAACGAAGTCGGCACTGACGTGACAAAATTGCAAGAAAATAATATATTCACGGGACTGAATACAATATGCTAATCAATGAAAACCAATAGCAATCGATAAAAATCGATGAGGCCACGAACATTTTTATGTCATTATCGATTGGTCATCGACTGGCCAATAACAATCGATATCAATTAACTAATTAACAGGATTATCTATTGATATCGATTGATCGATTGGATTTCCGATGATCGATTTCCATCAATTGTTCAGGCCGGGATACTGGAGATGGATTTGCTATGGATAACCATGAAAGCACTTACTGTAAACACTGACGTATAAGCCGCACTCGCAGATAAGCCGCACCCCGAGTTTAGAAGCTCAAATTTTGGGAAAAAACTAAAACTAAAAAAGTTCACAGTCGAGTCTTAAAAAAAACTAACTTTGTTTCATAATCGTATCGAGTGTTCAAAGTTTGTATCAATCGTTTGTGTCGATCACGTTTTAATAGCTTCTTTTACACATAATTTCAACTCTGTTATTATGTAAAGGGCATGAACACCTACTGGCCGGCACATGATTGTTCTCTCCATGGAAGTTTTTTGTCATCATTTCTCCATTCAAGTTAGTTTTTTGAGGGAAGTTTCCGTGTCAACACAAAAGCATGCTTCATTGCGTCAAGAGCTTAGTAACCGGGCATTTCATCGGCACCTTGCCGTGTCAGGCCTGGGGCAAGGAAAAGAAATATTATGGTTTACAATGCCGTTCGCGTTCGTTTGTTTGTGTTCGTTCGCTTGTCAAATGGAGAAGTTTGAGTTCTCTTCGGCTGTTCGTGGTTATCACCCATTCACGTCTACGAAGATGTCTGGAAACATATTACTCATTGCTCAAAGGGAGTTTGAGAACAAGTTCAACAAATTTGCCATCATTATAAGTCCTCGGCAACAAACAAACGACCAGTCTCACTCTCTTATAAATTGTTTTGTGTTGTAAGCTTATTGTTTTGGTGTAAAAAGTGTTGATTGGGAACATTAACAGAACCTTTATAGATGTTCTCGCAGATAAGCCGCACCCTCGATTTGGAATGAAATTTCTTGGGAAAAAGGTGCGGCTTATACGCTGGTGTTTACGGTATCTTTAGTTATTCCTTTTTCGTTTTTAAAAATATACATTTGCTATTCAAATCTCTCTGTTATCCGTATTATCAGTGATAACTTGACTTAACTAAATTACACTTTACGGTGACCAACTCTCAAAACATAAGTCCATTTTTTGGTGATAAATAGAGCAATTCAAGAGCTCACTGGCACATTAAAATAAAGCACACACAGGCTCACTGGTCCAAATTAAACTTACAGGTCTTGCACAGTTGTTTAGTTTTCAAAATGAAAGTTTTTTTTACACATCTTACGAATCAAAAGCAAATTACACGCTGAGTTTATAGAACGCCGGGCAAGACTGCTTTGTGAGCAAAGCTGGCCATTAGAGAGCAGTTGAAACAAATTCGAACACGCTTGGTATTTAATTAGTTGAGTGGCGAAGTGCAACAATTACTTTTCTCTTTTCTGAAGTTTTGTGTACCTGCTTAGATGTAGCTGACGGTAATTACCGTTGCAGCTTGAGGTTTATTCTTGCAGTTTCATCTTGCCTCTGAGTGGTAGCAACAAACATTCCAGAAATATTTCAAGTGTTCACGGCTTAGAGGATTTCACTGTAATGAACTACAGGCTGCCCACTCAAAGTGAGCTACAGTGATGCACATGACAGATAGCGTCACACAGCAATATCCAGTTGAGCCAAGCAGGAAATACATGTATCAAATCTCCTTTAGTTAACGATTGCCATACATTTCTTTGAAGAATGTTAGTTCTAAGAACATGGTGGTAAATCAAGACAATAACCACTAGCCACCATAGAGTATGAGTGATTACTGGAAGAATACATACATGTAGACTTTGTCGCACTTTCATCCAGGTCTTCAATTCACACATACCATCTCGGCCACCAAAGTACCTTTCCTGGATAATTATCAATTTACGCATTTCTGGCAACTGCATCTGCACTTGAGTCCACTACAAGGTCACTGATAGCCACAGTTATCTTCATCACCAGTCATCACACCCTCGACACTGCAAAGAAAGCCTACCTTATAGTCAGCTCTTATGCCTTCGACGCCTCTGTTCTGACAATGCCGACTTCCTAACCAAAGCAAAGAAAATGCGACATGTCAAACAGACCAACGCCCTTCAAAGGAACATCTCGGCGGATGATAAGGAGAGCAGGATTCCCTTGGTTCTTACATACCATCCTCTGAACAACAGAATCAAACGAATCCTGCTTGACAACTTCAAGATCCTGTCAGACGACCCTGTAACAAAGGAAATTTTTCCTCAGCCACCATTGGTCGCTTATCGACGCAATGAAAACCTGCGGGACAAGTTACTCGCTGGGTCTGCTCCTTGTCAACACCGCCGATGTCAAACTTGTGACCACATTTCTAGTGACACCAATCTACAGGGTCCAAATTTTTCGATCACCATCAGACAATCATTCACTTGTCAATCATCTGGCCTGGTATACTGTATCTCCTGTCGTCGCTGCCCTGCAATCTACATAGGCGAAAACCGGACATACTCTGAGGGAATGCTTCGGCAAGCACATCAGAAGTATCGAAAAGAACTTGCCCGGTTTCCCCGTCGCAGAGCACTTCAACATCAACGATCATGCTCTGCACGATGCAGAAGTGGCCGGCGTCAAGCTCTGCGGCAGCAACAAGCAAAGAAAGAGCCAGGAGATGTGGCTAATTTTCCAGCTTGGTTCCAGTAAGCCACGCGGCCTCAATTCCGATTTCCGTTTTATTTGAGGCATGCACGCTGTTTTTAAATATCGATGTCACTTACAACGATGATATTCGCCAACAGGCACATTCAGTTTCCACTGATGAAGAAATGTCTGGATTATATGTTAGAATTTTGGCACTTTTAGTTCACTATTTTTAATATATATTTTTTATTGTCGTGTATATTACCAGGGCGCTGGAATGGATGGGCGGTGAAACGACCACTGCGCTCTTGTGCGATGTTTGATGCGGAGTGAGACTGGGTTTGAGCGCCCTCGAGAGCGCTCGCATTCAAAACATGTCAGCAAATGAAGTTCAATAGCTTATGCAGAAAAGGGATTGCCACAAGAGAACGGTACGGGATCTCCACTTAGTTTTTGTAGAATGAACATGTCAACATGTTGGTAAAGCTGTAAGCAATAAAGAACGGGTTCAATATGTAAAATCAACAACGATTTTATTTAAAATAAGTCGAGCTGCTTCGAAACGCGTTGCTCTTTTAGTGTGGGCGCGAAAAGACAGACGTTGATTGCCTACGATCTAAACCAAACAAAACGGTAATTTTCGGTGTATGCATAGACCAACCTTCGCTTTTTCATCGGTGTAAATTTCATTTTGAACTTTTTTGAACTTTTTGTGCTACACGCCATAGACGTCAGTGCACAGTTGTTCTCTCATAATACGGTGAAATTGGTCATTTGACGTTGTTGTTTTGTAGACCGTACGGCTAAGAAATGTACCAATATGTAAAACGCAAGTGCAGAGCCATTGTACGAGAACGTCACAAAACAATCGGTGTAATTAGCAGTACATTTCGTAGCCGTCCGGCCAGTCTGCAAAACAACAACGTCAAATGACCAATTTCACCTTATTTTGAGAGAACAAAGTTCTGTGCACTGACGTCTACAGCGTCTAACTCGAAAAGTTCACGAGCATGCGTGGACTCGACGTGCGGCGGCACGTTTTTTGAACGAGCGTAGCTTCCGCTCCCGATTTCTTCTTTTAAAATAATAATTACCTCAAATCCTTGGGAAAGAAATAAGCCGAAGAGTTTTATACACCAGCTAATGACAACGCATGGAAGTAAGAACAAAAGGGGAGCCCGTGGCTCGGCGGATGAAGATTTGATCACACCAAAGCGAGCCAATATGGCTGCCACGGAAGATTCGTTGACAACAGAAGATCCAACTGAAATGCCAACTGAAGACGCCTCGGATGAACCTAGCCGCCATGAGCTTAAAGAAATGCTGGTGGATATACAAATAACGATGTCAAGTATACTCCTAGAAAACAAGAAAATATGCAAGGAGATGGCAGATCTGAAAACCTTCGTGGAAGAACAGAAAGCTGAAATTGTTAACCTTAAAACATCACTAGCCACAGCAAGGAAAGAACACGATGGGATGGAAAAAGCGCTTAAGACTGCCAAAAATCGCATAGACGATCAGCAAGAGGAAATATCCGAACTATACGACTTACAAGATAGCTTAGAACAATATACGCGCAAAAACTTAGTGGAAATTCACGGGGTACCTGAAAGTGCATATACGTCCACCGAAGAGGTTGTTCTTAAATTAGCGGAGGCTATGGAAGTTATAGTGCAGCCACAAGACATAGAAATATCCATAAACTGCACAGGAAAGGGAATAAACCAATCATCGTCAAATTCCAAAGCCACAAAGTTAAATCGTCACTGTACAAAGCAAGAGTGAAGCTGAAGAATATAAGCGTGTCTAGCCTCTTCCCTCAGGCAACCTATGCATCATCCGTACAGTCAGGTAAGATCTTCTTGACCGAAAGCCTGACTTCTTACAGACGCAGCATAGTAAATAAAGCGAATGAAAAGCGTAAAGATGGAGAACTATTAAGTGTCTGGACAATGGACGGAAAAATTTATGTTAAAACCTCTCCGCAAGGTAGGCCTCTCCGAATAAACGAGCTAGATGACTTAGAGAAGATCTAAAATTTATTAGGAACTGGAAATCGCCAAGGTCACGAACTCTGAAAACCTAAAATTGGGGCGGAATCGGAAAGTGTACTTTGAAGAAGGAACTTACTCGAAAATTACCGATTTGTGTGTGTGTGTGGTTTCCCCCCCCCCCCCCCTGCTTGTGTGTTTCTTGTAATTTTTGAATAATAAGTAGTACGATTCTTTGTTTGTGTTCAAATTATGACACTTGTCAAACTACTATCTCTAAATGTAAGGGGGTTGCGTAATCACATCAAGCGAAGGGCGTTATTTCTTTTTTTAAAGAATCAAAAGGCTGATTTTTATTGTTTACAGGAAACATTCTCACTGAAAGAAGACGAAATCCCTTGGGCCTCAGAATGGGGTGGGAAAATACTTTTTTCTCACGGAACAGAACATTCAAAAGGCACCTGCATAATGCAGAAACCAAACTCATTATTCTCACTGAAAAGTCTGTCTGCCGATCCAAACGGTAGATTTGTTATTGGTCAAATCAAGCTAGGCGAAGAAGAACTTTTTTTAACTTCAGTGTATGCTCCATGCGACTCTCAAAACCAATCCTTATTTATTCAAAATTTAGCCACGAACGTTGTTTCGAAAACAAACACTTCGAAGGCCATAATAACTGGTGATTGGAACACTACGTTGCAGTCAATAGATAAGAAGGGAGGGCGACAATGGCATGAAACCAGCTATAGAAACTCTGTTCTCAGTTTTAAGGACGAACTAGGGCTTTTTGACACCTTCCGAACTTTGCATCCCAGAAAGAAGGCATTTACTTATAATTCCAAAGCATTAAAGCTTAAGTCAAGGATAGATTTTTTCCTCACTTCACATCGTTTAGAGGTCAATATTAAAAAGGCTGAAATCCGCTCTTCGATTGCTCCAGATCACAATGCTACTTTTCTAAGTCTTGAAATTAATGACACATTTAAAATGGAATTTCGGTCTGAAACAATAACGTTTTCAAAAGCGAAGCGACTAGAGACTAAAAGTAGGGAAAGCCTTCTCCAGGAAAAATTAGATGCTTTAGATAAGGAAATTGTCGAGGCAATGGTCAACTGAGCCAACCACTGTTAGATGAATACGAATCAACCAAGCAAGAACTTAAGGGAATCTATGAAAAATGGGGCAGAGAAGCTATTTTCCGTTCCAAAGTTAGTTGGATTGAGAAAGGAGAGAAACCCACTAACTATTTTTTCAACTTAGAAAAGCGGAACTACGAGAAAAAAGTCATTGCTCAACTTAAACTTGAGAACGGCGAAATCATTACAGACATGAAGCAAATCAACAAAGAGATTGAATCATATTACAATGACTTATTCAGAACAAAATTTGTGAATAATAACCAGCAAATTGATTTCAACGAGGACTTTAACGAATTCGTCGATAATCTAGAAATTCCTAAACTATCCTTTGAAGAATCAAACCTTTTTGAAGGCGAATTAACCCTCGAAGAGATTCAAACTGTTATAAAATCCTTTCAAAACAACAAATCCCCGGGAAGATGGTTTTACTAAGGAATTCTACGAGACCTTCTTTGATGAAATTGGTGTTCACCTTCTTAACTCCTACAATGAGGCTTTCACAAAAGGACAATTGTCTGTATCCCAAAGGCGAGGTGTAATTTGCCTGATTCCAAAAGAAGATTCAAATCTCAATGAACTATCAAATTGGCGACCACTTACTTTATTGAATGTCGATTACAAGATACTGGCAGGGATCCATATTCGTTTTTCTCAAAGTCGTCAGCCGGGCAAGTATTCCAAAAAACATACTTGCCCTGGCAAAATTTTGGTTGCCCTTTCAAAAGTAGAGAATTATTGGTAAAAAAAGGCGACAGAATGGCTACCTGTTAAAAACGTTTGCGTTTTTTATTAACATCGTATAATGCATCGCGCTACAATGCACATGTAGGCTAACAACGACGTTTGGCGGCCACGATCGTTATTAAGTGATTTGAAAGACGCTTTGTGGATCTTCATGGACTCCAGGCGAAGCGATGTCACAGTGTAGCCGGCATCTACAAAAACATTTTTTTTCTGGGCCAGTGATCTGTCTAACTGGGACGCTGACTGGCAAATTTCGCAAAACACTGCCTCCAACCGAAGCAGTTTGCGATGTGGCAGACGATGATAGCAATGCAGGCACAAATTTCAGCCAGGGCCTGTTTTTCTGCCACGAAGGTAGGAAGGCACGCTGTCGTTCCTCCATTTCATATTTCGCTTGTTTTTCCCCAGCTTCACTTTCACTTCTTTTTTTTTTCTTGGCTGGAGGCAGCGATGTATACGCCATTATCGCCACATGTTGTTTACACGATCAGCTGTCAAGCCACGTTTTCGCGTTTGAATGCTGCAGTACATCAGAGAAATAACAGCGGTTGACAACATGAAAATTGAGCCTGCGATCATGCGACTCATGAAAATACAGCATTATCAAACATGGCGCCCAAATTATGATTCGATCGCGAAAGAAAGTTGCAAATTTGTCTCTGTTTTCTGAAAGTTCCAGTTGGACGAGGAATCAATAGATGGCATGTACTCATATGCAAATTAAGGACTCAGATTTTACTCGTCCAAAGGACGAGTATTCAAGTTATTTTGGTCGTCCGTACGATGTTTTGGTCGTCACGGACGACCAGACGACTGCGAATATGGATCCCTGTACTGGCCAAGGTAATTGCAAAACGAATCGAACCAGCATTACAAACTCTTATTCATACAGACCAAACAGGTTTTATGAAGGAGAGATTTATTGGTCAAAATGTCCGGCTACTCAATGATCTGATGGGATACGCAGAAATAAAAAATATTCCTGGCATTTTACTTTTTATTGATTTTCAAAAGGCTTTCGACACTATTGAATGGAAATTCATTGAAAAGTCGATTGAGCTATTTAACTTTGGCCCAAATATTAGTAAATGGTTCTCAATATTTTACAACAATGTTGAAAGTGGCGTGATGAATGCAGGTTTCATGACCAATTATTTCAAGGTCTCCAGAGGTGTCCGCCAAGGGTGCCCTCTGAGCCCCCTCTTGTTTGTGTTAGGAGTGGAAATATTGGCTTTAAAAATACGCCAGAACCAACTATGTCGGGGAATTGAACTCCCAAATGGCCAAGAAGCTAAGATTTCGCAATTTGCTGACGATACAACCCTAATTGTTGACAATACCGGGTCATTAAGAGAAGCTATGAATATTATTAACACCTTTGGTTCAATCTCGGGATTGCGGCTAAACAAAAAGAAAACAAAAGCTATGTGGATTGGTGCCTCGAGAAAAAATAAGTCAGAACCTCTAGAATTTAATTGCCCTAAGGATCCTATCAAATTTCTTGGAACGTACCTCTCTCATGATGAAGTAAAGAATAATAACAACAACTTTTTCATTAAAATAAAGAAAATGGAAACAAAGCTTAATATATGGCTGTCTAGGGATTTGACACTTTTTGGTAGAACTATGCTTGCAAAATCCATAGGTTTGTCTCAGTTAATTTACACCGCTTCTATGCTATCCGTTCCTGAATCTGTGATACAGCAAACCCAAAGTAAGCTATTTTCCTTTCTTTGGAAAAATAAGAGAGACAAGATCAAGAGACAAGTTTTGTATCGCCCTCTAGACAAGGGTGGTCTAAATTTTCCTTGCTTTAGGCTCGCGGTTAAAGCATTACGCCTTAGCTGGATTGCAAGATTCCTCAATAAAACCAACGAAACCTGGAAAGCAATTCCGAACTATTATTTCGAAAAATATGGAGGTCTAATGTTTCTATTAAATTGCAACTATAATGTTAAGAACTTGGACAACAAAATTCCCTTGTTTTATCGTGAGCTTTTGCAATTCTTTTTAGATCTGCGAAGTAATTTTGTAGATCCACTAAAACGTGAATTTATCCTTTGGAACAACAAAGACATTCATATAGAAAACCAATCGTTCTATTGGAAGACGTGGTTTTCCAAAAATGTTGTTTTCGTTCAAGATTTGCTCAACAGCCAAGGGAAATTCCTTTCGATAGAAGAGTTTAGGGAAAAATATAATCTCAACTTGAATTTCTTGCAATATTGCCAGATTACCTCTGCCATCCCAACATGGCTTAAACGATCTGCTTCAGAACATAGGAATATTCGGCAAATTATTTCACTTGAAGAAAGTCATCAATACCAATTATCTAAAGATATCACTCTGGACTTAAGGAAAATGCGCTGTAAACAATTTTATAAATTATTTGTGGAATCCATTGATGTCGAACCCACTGCGATTAAAACTTGGCGGAAATATTCAGGAGAGATTGCTGATCAATGGACAACCTCAATACAAAAAACTTTTAAGACAACGCGTGATAATAAATTAAAACAATTTTATTTCAAACTGCTACATCGAATTCTAGTAACTAATAAGGAACTAAATCGCTTTGGGATAACGAATGAAGTACAATGTGCTCTCTGCGGCGAGAATGACTCTATTGAACATGCATTTCTTGAATGTCAACCATTGATAACCTTATACCAAAAATCCCTAAAATGGTTTAATGATCTTCATAAAACAAATGTTAAAATTGGCCCGATACAAATGTTCCTGAATCTACTACCACCCATCCCTAACTTATCAAATCAACAGATAAACTGTTTGCGTCTCCTTCTCTTACTTGCGAAGCAATACTCTTATGTTTGTAAGACGTTGCAAAAGAATGCTGACACCGCGGAATTTATTTCCAAATTAACTTTTCAGCTTAAAGTAGAGCGTAAAGTGAGCTTGGTGTGATTACCTTAACCTATACAGACAATAACAGAATTTATTTCTCAGTAGTGTCATATCCGTTTTTATGGGTACTGCGCTTGCGCAAGTGCCCATTATTGTCGTCGTCGAAGCATTCTTAACATTCCTTCGTAATACTTTTTTGTAACAATTCTTTGAATAACTGAACATGATATGGCATTGTTCGATTGTTTCGCTTCATTGACAGTGGTGTCAAGTGCAATGCTCAAAAAGAAGATTGGCATATTTAGTGAGCTACATGGAGAGAAATTGCGTTGCAAAATAAATATGAAAGACACGTTTGTTTTTAAATGTTTTTATTTACGTAGGTGTATTTCTTTGACAACTGCACGAACAGGGTCGCGTTTGATTGAGTCACATTGTTGAAGCTTTTGTTGAGTAACCGCCGGTCTTTTAGAGTCCTTCGTACAATTCATTTGTTTGATTAGGGCCCGGCCGCACTAGGCGAATTTTTGTTTGTTGTGCAAAAATATCTGTCATCAGTTCCGTTTCACAAGTGCGAACGGCGATTTTTTTCCTACCAAAATTTTGTCAAGCCTTACCAAACTTCAAAGGCGCCATCATCCTGCCCCAGAGCAGGACAAAATTTTGTCAAGCGTCAAAACTGACAGATTCGTCAATTCACACACATTAATCTCAAGGTTACAGCGATGATTATTCGCTTGCCTCGGTCCGTACAACTTGTACCGGTCCAAAATTTTACCTGCTAGCAGCACCTATACTGATGTTTGAGTAGCACAATTTGCTTTACAAAAACAGTGCACGTCCGATCGGGTACAAGTTTGCGCTAAAAAGTGACAGTGACAGTCGGGAAAAGCGGCAAGAAACATGCAAGTCGTTTAAAATTTCAGTCCGAGAAGAAGAAATATCTAGTTAATCAGTTTGTGTATCATACCACGAAGGCAGGAGAGTAAAAACTTTAGAAAGTACTGGTTTTAAAAGATTGTCGAGGAGTTGAATGCAAAATTTCACAGCAACAACAGAGGTTTTCGGTTTCTACGTGATTGATATGTTGTGGTTCGCGAAAAATTTGTCATGATTTTTGGTTTTCAAGTGCGTACGCGTTTATCAAAATGAAACTTTGGCGGAGACAAAATTTGTAGTATATTTTGGTAGCGCCAAACAAATTTTGTCAGCCTAGTGCGGCCGGGGCCTTACGTTTAAGCCTCACGCGCGAGGGGCGAAGCCGCGAAAAGAAGACGGCGAGCTAGTTTACTGGAGCAGAATTTTTGAAAATCATTCCGGCACAGCTTCAGTTGTTTAAAACGAGCAATTGATAACTGAAGAGATAAATGAAATTTCTACAGGTAAAAGGTTGTCGTGTGACGTGTATTCGTGTGACCCTCCATAGGAAAAGGGGGCTTATCGCATCAGCGTTTCAAGGCGTTTATATTTGAAACGCATTTGAGACCCGTTTGAAATAATTTGAAACCCGTTTGAAACACATTTCAAACAGTGTTAGAAACGTTTACTTTTTTCAGCGTTTGAAACGTGGAGAAACGCATTTGAAACGCCCATCTGCCAACAACCTGCATTATTATTACCACTGAAGCATAATTATTCGACAACACAACAAATGCTGGACTGAAGATGGTAAACGGTAACTTCAGGCGTCGTTAATGAAATTTAAAAAAGCTAGATCAATCACGGTGGTGCAGTCACACTTTTTACTTTTGATGAAAAGTTCAGTAATATTCCATCGTTACTGGGGTTAGGTCGATCAATAAAATAAACAACAAGAAAGTTTTTATAGAGTGCATAGCAGTATTCTCAAAATTAACGGAAATGTCAACAAATATGATGCGTGAACAATTAAGTTATGACATTATTTGTCAACTCCTGTAATTCTGTAATTACCTTTCCTTTCGAGTATGAATTCAAGATCGTACCACATTCCAATGCATGAATTAGTATTCTTGGAGCGTCGTCTCCGTTGATTTAAGCTTCATCTGAGTCGCAACCATCGAAAACCTTCCACTCGGTTTTCGTACAATATTTGGACAAAGTCAATCAAGTTCCGTCACAGGGTCCAGAGGAGTTCAATTTGATCGTACAAAACTCGCTTTTAACGTCTTTACCTTGTAAACTAAATCCTTGTTTGTGCAATAAAATCCTGAATCCAATTTCAACCGTTTTATGTTTTCCTATTTGCCATATCCTTTCGATCGCCTGATAGATATTCGTCCGCAATGTCTGTTTATGTCGTAAGCCGCAAACACTGGCTCGCGGGCGCAAATTATCTTCGGAAAGCGAAGCTTTCCGAATAAGGCACGAAGTGCCGACAACGAGGCACGAAGTGCCGAGAGAAAAGAAAGGAAAGGGAAGAAACTTGTACCACGTGACGCGTTAGATGTGTACCGCATCATCTGGTGACGGAAGTGGACAATGACCGGAAATTCAAACGTGTATTTGATTTATTTGGTGCATGGAAGAGATCATCAATCCTTCACGACAATGAAAGCCATTCTAGTTGACTACCATAACTAGTCTACTGTCCGGAGAAAGAAAATTTCGATTTGCAAGTATCCGAAATTAGTTTCCTTCGCAGCCGTTATTTGTGTCGTTACGCAACGCTTGCCATTAACTATAACAGCTTTTGTTTTGACCGCAGCAACTTTGACACCTATTGACAAAAACGTGACTGTTACGGTTTGCCGAAAACCTGCTAGATCGCTTCAATTCTTGAGCTAGGATGTCTGTTGTAAATATAATTAAGTTTTTCGATATTATTTTTCCATATCATACGTTTTTTTCTTCAGTAAAATCGCGTTTTAGTTTGATGTCTGGCGTGCATCAAATTCAAAAGGCGGTATACTCGCGTGCGTTTGACGTTTCCAACGCGACGGTCACGATAAGCACGTCATTTCCGTCACCAGACGTTGCGGTGCACATTGTACGAAAGCGATGCGTTGAAGCCGTAAATTTCGGTCGCTGAAAATGTAGGTTAGCCGAATTTTTCGTCGGACTTCTTGCGATATTTGATTAGAATATAGAAATTCTAGATCAGATATTTAAAATGAAGCCTTTTTATCTAATTTCGTCTGAGTTACAGGGATTCGAAAAAATAAGCCTAGATCGGTTTCTTCCCTTTCCGTATTCTATCAGTGTAAGACGACCTTCGCAATCTTCCGAGCCCACAGTAATTTGGCCTGCGGTATATATTTAACGTAACACAATACGGCGACGTTACTTCAAAGAGAACAGTGGCCCGATCAAATTTTACACGATCAAATTGAACTCCTCTGTACCCTGTGGTTCCGTATGCGAAGCCACACTGAAGTCAACTCGCCTACATCATGTACCTAGTAATTAATTTGTTTAATAAGAGAACAGCGCGTAAAAGTGTTCTAAAGACGCTGGAATAATCCTGGGGAATAACCTCGTTCTAAAAGCATGTTTACGTGTATAAATGCGAAAGATATCAAGAAAGATAACAGGAATGTTCAGGTGTATTTCTTGTTCTAAAAACGTGTAAGCGAGCACGTACACAGTATAAACATCATTACATGTGTATAAATTGACGATCTTGCAACGTTTTTCAAACACTTTGCAATGCATTGAGCGTGCACCTAAAACAGGGCTTGACATGACATCGACAGCAGACAAGACTTCTAACCGCAGATCGAGCATAACGCACGCAACACTGACGTTTGTCACGGAGGCTCATCAGTTCTATGCCTCGATTCCAAGTGAAACCAACACAGTACGATAACTCCTCGTTTTCTTTCCTGTAATGTTACAACAATTTACCTCAATGTATTAACTCCTCTAGCCCTGTATTCATACTTGTAACTCTTGCGGGTCGAAGACGTCAGTGTTATCTTTAGTTTAATCAGTCCGCCGATCATCTGTTCACAAAAGCGCGACATTCTTTTGTATCTTGAATGAAGGAAATGGCGGTCGATTTTTACATACGTTTGTAGTTCTGTTTCAATTTTTCAGTTAATGCACTCTATGGATTTTTTTTGTGTTAATTCTACTAGCTGTTAGCAGTTTTTTATTGCGTGCGTCATGTATCCAGCATGATCCAGAGAACAGATAATAATCTACGGAATGTAAATTAGGCTACGACCGTCAATGATGCATACAAGATTTACGAATGAACTTTATAATTTTAGAAACTTTACACGTCATCGATTCTTAATATTTTGTTTACGTTTAATCCATGATTATGAGCTGCCCCTTCGAAGCTATCCGTATATCGGATACTATTTTTGAGCTAAAGCTATAAAGTTCCCGCTTTTAGCATTTATTAGACTTGTTTCCATCACGCTTGAACCGGTTCTGCAAAACTTTTTCTATTCATTCGTCTAATAGTTCGTGCGCGAGCTTCCCTACAAAAAAGACCCTAGTTGTCCGGCTCTGTTATAAATTTGGCCGGCGTATGGCCGTTAACCTCTGTAATGAAAATAATTATGCACATCTTAATTAATTATTTTTGTGTTTCAAACGCAATGAAACGCGTTTCTTCTGTTTGAAACGCCTTCAGTTTGAAACCGTTTGAAACACATTTGAAATGCATTTGAAATAATTCGAAATGCGTTTGAAAAGCATTTCAAACGCTGCGTTTAAATGCGTTTGTAAAAAATCACCTTAAGCCCCCTTTTCCTATGGAGGGTCACTTATTTTATTTATTTATTTTATTTATTTATTATTTACTCATTTAGTCACACGCGCGCGCGAGGGGTGAAGTCAGAGAAGAAAGTATTGCTGAGGGACCAAATAATTTTGTTATGCTAGCGTGAATTTACAACTCTTTGAAAATCTTTCAGAGCTCCAGTTGTTGAAAGGCTGATGTGCAATTTATTTTTAGATTCTGTTATGTCAGCGCGAATGCTGCTGTGTAAACAAAGATATTACAGTATGACGACAATCAGAAGAGTATGAGTGATGAGTGATTTGAGAATTTTGTTATGTCAGCATGAATGCTGCGAATGCTGTTGTGACAAAGATCAAAGCCGCGTGCTGGATTGCAGAAAATTAATTCACCGCGCTTTCGGGAGTCTGACGTTGGACATCGTGACAAAATGATATTAGAAAATGGATTTTAGATCTACTATTGTTAAGTGTGTTAATTTTTTTTCGAAACGAGGAATGATTTTAATATGAAAATATCTTCTAAAATTAAAGACGAACTTATCTGCTTGGTTTGTAGACGAAAGATAAGATCATCTCATTTGAGCACAGTTTCCGTTGTTTTAAGAAAACAGTGGGTGATTGTATTCAAATTAGCTTGGGTTTCAAGTCTTGTTAGATGTACTGATCAAAATGACATGAAGGTAAATAAACTGAACAGAGTTTGTTGTCCGCAACTGACAAGTCGGCGAGCTAGTTTACGAGAGCAGAGTGTTGCTAAAAGTGACCTAATAAATTTGTTACGTTAAAACGTGAATCGTGCAGTGTACTGTAATTACCCAGTTCAGTTAGCTAGGATATGAGCAGAGTCACGTCACGCGCGAGGAGCGAAGCCCGGGGGGGGGGGGGGGGGGGGGGCGGTACTCCCCAAAAAAATTTGGGTAGGGGTGTGCCGCTGGACTATAAAACCCCTTAACCTGTACCGACTACAAAACGCTAATTTTGCGACCCTGTTCCAGACTAAATGTTAAAAAAGATACCCTGTTCCAGACGATTTTTAACGATTTTTTTCTAACCCAAAAGGCTAAACTAGTAAGCAGCAGTTGTAAAGCTTCTTTAAATTCAAAATGGATTAATGACAAACAATTGCAAGAAACTTTATGTGACATGTAATTTACAATTTACGGACAAATGTATCTATCGATTGACAGGATTTTGCTGCGGCCTTTCTATTTCGCTCTTCTGTGACCTCTGGCTCTGTTCGGTCCATTTTATCCAATATTGACACACATGCTGAGCCCTTTTGCAGTTCATTATTGGGGTACCCAGTCTTCTCTCATTTTGATAGAGCCTGGGGATTAAAATTCCATATGAGGGTTTTAGGTCGAATTTATCGTTAACGTTAAATTCAGCTTATAGAATCTCAAGATCTGGTCCAAAATTTAATATGTCACCCAGCAAATCTACAAATGGCGGACCTTCGATGTTATCTTCGTTGATTCAGGCTTCATTTCCAGACTACACCAGTTAGCGAATTAGAGCTTTTCATTCACTTTATTTTCAGCCATCGGTCCACGGACGCACCTGTCGCATCCCTCGCCCTACGGGCCTGATTATTTTAGTGTGGTTAGCCAAAGCAAGAGACGTTGCCTTAGGGCTAGGGTTATCAAATGCAATACACCAAAGAAAAAAATAACAAAACCAACAAAGTTGCTGCACTATCCTCAACGGCGACAACTCGGAGAACGAAGTCTTGACCTATATTATCAATTGAGAGGTCTGGTGAGAGTTAACGAAAGCCATTGGCGTGGAAATGTTTATATCTAGTATGTCTAGTATACATGTTATAAAGGGATGATGTGGATTCATGACTGCTGGGTAGAGAAAAATATAACTTACTGATTGAAATCGTGAGAGTCCCTAACCCATTTCGTTTAATCGGCTCATGGGCTACATGTATGCGCATTCTCTGAGTAAAAAATGCAGTAGCCATGAGCACGCCTCGCGGGCCTATTTTTTGTAAGTGTGTTCATGTAGGAGTAAACAGTGTAAGTAATTGTATGGTAAACAGTGTGCGAGTATTGCATTGTAAATAGTGCACGTAATTGTATTGTAAGGAGTGTAAACAATCGTATTGCAAGTAGTATAAGGAATTGTATTGTAAGTAGTGTAAATAATTGTATTGTAAGTAGTGTAAGCAATCGGATTATAAGTACTGTAACAAATGAAATGTAAATAGAGCAAGTAACCATATATTTTAATAGGGTAATAATCAGATTGTAAGTAATGTTTTTGTGTGCTGCAAATAAATAAATATATTGAACCCGTTCTTTATTGCTTACAGCTTTACCAACATGTTGACATGTTCATTCTACAAAAATAGGCCCGCGACGCGTGCTCATGGCTACTGCATTTTTTACTCAGAGAATGCGCATACATGAAGCCCATGAGCCGATTAAACGGAATGGGTTAGCGACTCTCACGATTTCAATCAGTAAGTTATATTTTTCTCTACCCAGCAGTCATGAATCCACATCATCCCTTTATAACATGTATACTAGACATACTAGATATAAACATTTTCACACCAATGGCTTTCGTTAACTCTCACCAGACCTCTCAATTGATAATATAGGTCAAGACTTCGTTCTCCGAGTTGTCGCCGTTGAGGATAGTGCAGCAACTTTGTTGGTTTTGTTATTTTTTTTTTGGTGTATTGCATTTGATAACCCTAGCCCTAAGGCAACATCTCTTGCTTTGGCTAACCCCACTAAAATAATCAGGCCCGTAGGGCGAGGGGTGCGACAGGTGCGTCCGTGGACCGATGGCTGAAAATAAAGTGAATTAAAAGCTCTAATTTGCTAACTGGTGTAGTCTGGAAATGAAGCCTGAATCAACGAAGATAACATCGAAGGTCCGCCATTTGTAGATTTGCTGGGTGACATTAAATTTTGGACCAGATCTTGAGATTCTATAAGCTGAATTTAACGTTAACGATAAATTCGACCTAAAACCCTCATGCAAAATTTTAATCCCCAGGCTCTATCAAAATGAGAGAAGACTAGGTACCCCAATAATGAACTGCAAAAGGGCTCAGCATGTGTGTCAATATTGGATAAAATGGACCAAACAGAGCCAGAGGTCACAGAAGAGCGAAATAGAGGCCGCAGCAAAATCCTGTCAATCGATAGATACATTTGTCCGTAAATTGTAAATTACATGTCACATAAAGTTTCTTGTTTGTCAACAATCCATTTTGAATTTAAAAAGTGCAAGAAATTTTTATGTTTATACGTTCGCTTTTTGCTGCCTGGTTTCATATCAAAACGCACGAAATGTGAAATACAGTCGAACCTCTCCACAACGGCCACCTTGGGGACAGAGGTAAGTGGCCGTTGTAGAGAGGTGGCCGTTATGGGGAGGTAAGGGTGTAATATGACACTATTTGTTTTTTTTGGGGGGGCAACATTTTTATTTAAAAAAAATGCTTATTATAGCATATGAATACGTAACACAATCAAAATGTATCAATAAAACAGAAACCAAATGTTCAGAACAGGAATGTTAACAAAACAAAGCTAGTAAGGTACAGTGAGTACATCAGTTTGTACATCGTTTACTTTCTCTTTCGTGAAATTAAGTTGTCAAGGGTTGTTTGCTTGAGTGAGTGGCTGCGAGGTTCTATTTTAATGTGACTTACTGTGCCACAAGGCATGTTTTGTTTTCAATTTCGCAATGCAATTTAAACACAGAGCCTTATCAGCTGTACTCGATTTACGACTGAAATAAAAATAGGCCCGCGAGGCGTGCTCATGGCTACTGCATTTTTTACTCAGAGAATGCGCATACATATAGCCCATGAGCCGATTAAACGAAATGGGTTAGGGACTCTCACGATTTCAATCAGTAAGTTATATTTTTCTCTACCCAGCAGTCATGAATCCACATCATCCCTTTATAAACATGTATACTAGACATACTAGATATAAACATTTCCACGCCAATGGCTTTCGTTAACTCTCACCAGACCTCTCAATTGATAATATAGGTCAAGACTTCGTTCTCCGAGTTGTCGCCGTTGAGGATAGTGCAGCAACTTTGTTGGTTTTGTTATTTTTTTTCTTTGGTGTATTGCATTTGATAACCCCAGCCCTAAGGCAACATCTCTTGCTTTGGCTAACCACACTAAAATAATCAGGCCCGTAGGGCGAGGGATGCGACAGGTGCGTCCGTGGACCGATGGCTGTCAATAAAGTGAATGAAAAGCTCTAATTCGCTAACTGGTGTAGTCTGGAAATGAAGCCTGAATCAACGAAGATAACATCGAAGGTCCGCCATTTGTAGATTTGCTGGGTGACATATTAAATTTTGGACCAGATCTTGAGATTCTATAAGCTGAATTTAACGTTAACGATAAATTCGACCTAAAACCCTCATACGGAATTTTAATCCCCAGGCTCTATCAAAATGAGAGAAGACTGGGTACCCCAATAATGAACTGCAAAAGGGCTCAGCATGTGTGTCAATATTGGATAAAATGGACCGAACAGAGCCAGAGGTCACAGAAGAGCGAAATAGAAAGGCCGCAGCAAAATCCTGTCAATCGATAGATACATTTGTCCGTAAATTGTAAATTACATGTCACATAAAGTTTCTTGCAATGTTTTGTCATTAATCCATTTTGAATTAAAGAAGCTTTACAACTGCTGCTTACTAGTTTAGCCTTTGGGTTAGAAAAAAATCGTTTAAAAATCGTCTGGAACAGGGTATCTTTTTTAACATTTAGTCTGGAACAGGGTCGCAAAATTAGCGTTTTGTAGTCGGTACAGGTTAAGGGGTTTTATAGTCCAGCGGCACACCCCTACCCAAATTTTTTTGGGAGTACCGTACCGTACCCCTCCCCGGGCTTCGCTCCTCGCGCGCGTGACGTGACTCTGCTCATATCCTAGCTAACTGAACTGGGTAATTACAGTACACTGCACGATTCACGTTTAAACGTAACAAATTTATTAGGTCACTTTTAGCAAACACTTTGCTCTCGTAAACTAGCTCGCCGACTTCTCAGTTGCGGACAACAAACTCTGTTCAGTTTATTTACCTTCATGTCATTTTGATCAGTACAAGACTTGAAACCCAAGCTAATTTGAATACAATCACCCACTGTTTTCTTAAAACAACGGAAACTGTGCTCAAATGAGATGATCTTATCTTTCGTCTACAAACCAAGCAGATAAGTTCGTCTTTAATTTTAGAAGATATTTTCATATTAAAATCATTCCTCGTTTCGAAAAAAATTTTAACACACTTAACAATAGTAGATCTAAAATCCATTTTCTGATATCATTTTGTCACGATGTCCAACGTCAGACTCCCGAAAGCGCGGTGAATTAATTTTCTGCAATCCAGCACGCGGCTTTGATCTTTGTCACAACAGCATTCGCAGCATTCATGCTGACATAACAAAATTCTCAAATCACTCATCACTCATACTCTTCTGATTGTCGTCATACTGTAATATCTTTCTTTACACAGCAGCATTCGAGTTGTAAATTCACGCTAGCATAACAAAATTATTTGGTCCCTCAGCAATACTTTCTTCTCTGACTTCACCCCTCGCGCGCGCGTGTGACTAAATGTCCTAAATGAGCAGATAATAAATAAATAAAATAAATAAATAATTTATTAAAATATGTGACCCTCCATAGGAAGGGGGCTTAAGGTGATTTTTACAAACGCATTTAAACGCAGCGTTTGAAATGCTTTTCAACGCATTTCAAATTATTTCAAATGCATTTCAAATGTGTTTCAAACGGTTTCAAACTGAAGGCGTTTCAAACAGAAGAAACGCGTTTCATTGCGTTTGAAACACAAAAATAATTATTAAGATGTGCATAATTATTGCCATTACAGAGGTTAACGGCCATACGCCGGCCAAATTTATAACAGAGCTGGACAACTAGGGTCTTTTTTGTAGGGAAGCTCGCGCACGAACTATTAGACGAATGAATAGAAAACGTTTTGCAGAACCGGTTCAAGCGTGATGGAAACAAGTCCTATTAATAAATGCTAAAAGCGGAACTTTATAGCTTTAGCTCAAAAAATAGTATCCGATATACGGATAGCTTCGAAGGGTGACGTGTAAAGTTTCTAAAATTATAAAGTTCATTCGTAAATCTTGTATGCATCATCGACGGTCG
The DNA here is from genome assembly GCA_029204205.1 of Desmophyllum pertusum. Lineage (NCBI taxonomy): Eukaryota > Metazoa > Cnidaria > Anthozoa > Scleractinia > Caryophylliidae > Desmophyllum > Desmophyllum pertusum. The sequence goes on from MU827780.1 coordinate 2,172,443, forward strand.
TAGCCTAATTTACATTCCGTAGATTATTATCTGTTCTCTGGATCATGCTGGATACATGACGCACGCAATAAAAAACTGCTAACAGCTAGTAGAATTAACACAAAAAAAATCCATAGAGTGCATTAACTGAAAAATTGAAACAGAACTACAAACGTATGTAAAATCGACCGCCATTTCCTTCATTCAAGATACAAAAGAATGTCGCGCTTTTGTGAACAGATGATCGGCGGACTGATTAAACTAAGATAACACTGACGTCTTCGACCCGCAAGAGTTACAAGTATCGATGTTACAGAGGAGTTAATACATTGAGGTAAATTGTTGTAACATTACAGGAAAGAAAACGAGGAGTTATCGTACTGTGTTGGTTTCACTTGGAATCGAGGCATAGAACTGATGGGCCTCCGTGACAAACGTCAGTGTTGCGTGCGTTATGCTCGATCTGCGGTTAGAAGTCTTGTCTGCTGTCGATGTCATGTAAGTAAGTATGTCAAGCCTTGTCCGAGCGTTTCTGTTTTAGGTGCACGCTCAATGCATTGCGAAGTGTTTGAAAAACGTTGCAAGATCGTCAATTTATACACATGTAATGATGTTTATACTGTGTACGTGCTCGCTTACACGTTTTTAGAACAAGAAATACACCTGAACATTCCTGTTATCTTTCTTGATATCTTTCGCGTATTTATACACGTAAACATGCTTTTAGAACGAGGTATTCCCCAGGATTATTCCAGCGTCTTAGAACACTTTTACGCGCTGTTTCTTATTAAACAAATTAATTACTAGGTACATGATGTAGGCGAGTTGACTTCAGTGTGGGCGAGTTAACTTTGTTGGCGAAGCGACCGGCTTCGCATACGGAACTTGATTGACTTTGTCCAAATATTGTACGAAAACCGAGTGGAAGGTTTTCGATGGTTGCGACTCAGATGAAGCTTAAATCAACGGAGACGACGCTCCAAGAATACTAATTCATGCATTGGAATGTCGTACGATCTTGAATTCATACTCGAAAGGAAAGGTAATTACAGAATTACAGGAGTTGACAATAATGTCATAGCTAGCCTGTTCACGCATCATATTTGTTGACATTTCCGTTTTTGAGAATACTGCTATGCACTCTATAAAAACTTTCTTGTTGTTTATTGTATTGATCGACCTAACGATGGAATATTACTGAACTTTTAATCAAAAGTAAAAAGTGTAACTGCACCACCGTGATTTATCTAGCTTTTTTAAATCATTAACGACGCCTGAAGTTACCGTTTACCATCTTCAGTCCAGCATTTGTCGTGTTGTTGAATAATTATGCTTATTATGGCCTTCAATGCCAAGACTAGACCACTTGCTTTTCCCCGTAGTTTACAAATTCGCCGCATGCTGTGATATCCAACACATATATCTCGATCATAACTGACTTGCGGTAATCGATTAATGAATGAGGTAGTAATACTTCGGAAAGTGTTTGTTTACCCTACTCAAAACGTTAAAGTTGTCCACGATGTTTCTGGGGTTCCCTGTTAATGAAAAATCAACAATCATTTCAAGAATTTCATTTGGAAGGACCTCCATGGAAGGAGCCTCGTAATTGCTACCATATCATCCATCTCATGTCCAACTGAATTCGTATCTTCAATTATATGTGACTCCTCCATCTCATTATGTGCAGCTGAATTCACACTAAAAACAACAATCGACAAGTAACAATATTTTCTTTACAAAAAAATAGGTTTTTTCGATGGAGCGGAGATTAGTTCATCTTCTGACATCTGTTCGTTATTGATAAGATAGCTACGAGATTGTTAATTGATGTCGTTGGTGATAAATGGTTTTCAATTTTTACGTAAACAAATCTCTTTGTCCTTGGTGGAAAGATAAACTGCACATGTCAAAGATTGCAAAAGTTATCTTTTCCATCAACAATAAAGAGATGACACAGCCTTTTAGTTGCAGTAAAAATTGAAACCACTAATACTTGAGATACCGTTTCAATCACGTCACCTCTCTTCGTCAATAAAAAACAGATGAAAGAAACGTAAATTGAACCCTGCCATTTGAATAATACTGGGGAGAAGTCACACAATACAACACTCACATTCATAACAACTACTCATTCTAGAAACACAATTTCAATCACATGGACGAACACCTTTTACGTGTAAAATTTATCTTTCCATAAAAAAAAAGGAGATGACACAGACTTTTACTAAAATAACTTGAAACAACTAATTGTCACAATACCATTTACATTACGTCAATTTTAAAACCTGCCTTTATATGATGACAAAACCCTTGACGGCCTTTTACTTGAAAGAACAATTTTAAATTAATTATTTCAATCACGTAAGCGTACAACTTTTACATGTACAATTTATTGCCATCAACAACAAAGAGATTATATCGTCTTTTATTTGGCGTAATTTGCAAAGTGTTTGATGACACAGCACCATTCGCGCTGACATAACAAAATTATATCATTACTCACTCTATACAAATTGTTATTTGAAAACTTGGATGATAAAACTTTCAACACCACGCTCTGCAAGTTTTCCAACGGTTGAAAAGGTACTACATCAAAAAATCACAACTATTTCGTAAAACATCAATACTCTACTCTTGTACATGTAAACTTCTCGTGTAAAGCTTCACCTATACCTAATAACACTTACAAAGAAGTCACACTAACTACGTTGATGACTAGAAGATAAATAAACATCAGATCATACGACGAACATTCGCAGGATTATAGTAAGCTTTCAGTGCATGACAAAATTGCACGTCTAAATGGACAGTACCTAGAAAAGCTAACTACGTTGATCAGTGACAGATTAACGACCATCATACACAACCTTTTAGCTTATGAACTAAGAAATACTCAGAATTGATAATAAGCTTGTCAACTATTCTCGTCGGTTAATTACTAATATGCAAAGTTTAACTGATAAAATATGCTCGTACCCTAGACGAAAAACACACTGACGGGTGAAATTTGGTTCACAAGTTTAGATTTAAGAGTCAACGTGATCTGTATTATTCAATAGAGTTTAAAATATATGTCAATTGAGTCATGGTGTGCTGTTATTTTGTCATTCCGGGCTGTTTAAGACTTTTTGGGCGAGATGAAAAATTCGGCCTCCTCCCGGCGGGACCACCCTACAAACCCTACAAACTCGGGAGGAACTCGAAAGTTAGTACACGCAATACCCTCAATACGAACAACCGCTTATTACGGACAGTTTTGTTTGTGCCGACGAAAAGCTCATATATTTGATCTTATACATTAGCCCTAAATACGGACAACGGACACTTTTCCGCTCTCAGTGATACAAAGTTAACCTCGCTTATCTGTGCACTGTATATTTTCATTTGTCATGACATGTTTGACAACTGTCTTCCGGTGTTTGACCCTTGTACTGACCTAAACGTTCTCTGCTCACTGTGCTAAAACAAAAGTAGACTAAGTGACAGGCGTAGAACAAAAGTTTCACTTCCTCGGCCTTTTATTGCGGTCATTAGACGTTGCTTAATACGGAGGAGTTTCAATCACAGTCAAAACAAAGGGATTTGACTTCAAGAAAGTAAGAGACTTGAGAAACAGAAAAAAAACACTGCAAAACTGTCAAAGTTATTTGCCTTTATCTCTGTAATTGTGTAATAACCCAACCAATTACACGACGCAAAAATTATTGACATAGACAACGAATTATTACACAAGAATCAATCAAAGAACAGTTCTCATCTTGCTTCCTACTATAATGTGACGAAAAAAGATGCATTGTGGTAAAAGAAAATATAGATTTTCCCCCACTATACACTTATACAGATTAGAACTTGCTCCGTCGTTTCACCCTCACATGGCAGAAAATAAGTCACAGAAGCTCACAGAACAGCCATTTGGACTGGTACAACTTATCAATAAAGACGCAACTTAATGACTTACATCCTTTACAAAGAAACCGCAATTCTGTTATCTTATGTCAACACATAGTCTAACGTCACTGTTGTTTCAACCAAAGATCAACATTCCGTTCTTATCTTTCCTCAACACATGCACAAATGTACACAGCAAAACGCTCGACACTACGTACAAGTGACTCCACCATGTAGTGATTCTGTTTGAATCACTCATAAGAACAGTTGCATCAACAGTCTTTCAACTGAACTGAAGCTATGAACAATCAACCTCAATTCAAAGCGGGCTGGAAAAGGTAATTACATTTCACAGAAATGCTAACTAAAACTACTACGTAGATCGAACTTTATGTGTAGACTTCGTACACCACTACAATAGGGTGTCTAAGGATATTTTTTCCTTGACGAAAATAAAGTACAGCAAACAAAAGCGATTTTGTTTTTACTCCGGTTTTTTGCGTCGTGACTCACCGCTCAGTTTGAACAGAGGGGGAAAAAAAGGAAACCTTCGTTACAAAAGTTCAATAATTTGCCTCAAACGTGACCATGCTCGTATAATCATAAAAGATACAAGTAATCAACCTAAAAATAGAACAATACAATAGTTGGACACAACAATCAATGAAGCGAAAATCCCTTTCTTTAACAATTGAGAAGTCATCAACCTAAAAATAGAACAATACAATACATTTCAGAAATTCAAAGAATTTTTACAAAAAGTCTTACGAACAAAAAAGTCTTACGAAGGAATGTTACAAAGAATGCTTCGACGACGACAATAATGGCCACTTGCGCAAGCGCAGTAGCCATAAAAATACAGTACTGTAAAGGCGTAAAAAAAATGGAAAATAGAAAAAAATGGGGGCCTTGTACTTTCTAGTACTGTGTGACTCTTCCATCAGTGGCTAAACACGTGCCGCAATATAAGATACTGTATTGCCCGACGATGCGTGGTACAGATCAGGTTGCGTGACCTTTTATTACTGTACGCCAAAAAAGATAGGGTTTTGTATATACCGTTCGTCAGTCGTTGATTAAGTGGCCGTTGTGGCGAGGTTGGAAGCTGGGACGCGCTTTAGTGGCCGTTGCCGTTGTTGAGAGGTGGCCGTTGTAGAGAGGTTAAAACAAGAGTGAATGTATGGACTGTCCGCCGGGACAAAAGAAAGTGGCCGTTGTGGAGATGTGGCCGTTGTGGAGAGGTGGCCGTTAGTAGAGGTTCGACTGTATCAAAATTTTCCCGGCGGGACCCCCCTACAAACTCGGGAGGCACTTGAAAGTTAGTACGCGCAAGGAAAAGGAGACGTCTACACGCAGGCTATCCCCTCCCCTTTCACACTTATTACGGACAGTTTTGTTTGTCCCGACGAAAAGCTCATATATTTTATCTTACATTACATCGGTCACTTTTCCGCTCCCATACAAAGTTAACCTCGCTTATCTGTGCACTGTATATTTTCATTTGACATGACATGTTTGACAACTGTCTGCTCACTGTGCTGCGTGGCAGGCGTAACACAAAAGTTTCACTTCCTTGGTCTTTTACTGCAGTCATTAGACGTTGCTTAATACGGACAATTTTTCGGGCCCGTCTTATCCGGGTTCCACTGTACATACGAGGCGTTTCAATCACAGTCAAAACAAAGGGATTTGACTTCACGAAAGTGAGAAACCTTTGAAACTGAAAAAAAACCTGCCAAAAAAAACCCTGCAAACTGTCAAAGTTATTTGCCTTTATCTCTGTAATTGTGTAATAACCCGACCAATTACACGCCGCGAAATTATTGACATATTATAAATAGACGACGAATTATTACACAAGAATCCATCAAAGAACAGTTCTCATCTTGCTTCCTACTATAATGTCACGCAAAAAGGTGCATTGTGGTAAAAAACTCGATTTCCCCCCCGCATTATATACTTATACAGATTAGAACTTGTTCGGTCGTTGACTACCTCACATGGCAGGAAATAAGTCACAGAACAGCCATTTGTACTAGTACAACTTAAATTTTATCTTATTATCAAAGAAACCGCTATTCTGGTATCTTATGTCAACACATAGTCTAACGTCACTGTTGTTTTTGTTCCGTCTTATCTTTCCTCAACACATGCACACACAGCAAATGAGTCTGTTGTTTTCAACCTATGCTCTACAAGTGACTCCACCATGTGATGATTCTGTTTGAATCACTCATAAGTACAGTTGCATCAACAGTCTTTCAACTGAACTGAAGCTGTGAACAATCAACCTCAATTCAAAGCGGGCTGGAAAAGGTAATTACATTTCACAGAAATGCTAACTAAAACTACTACGTAGATCAAACTTTATGTGTAGACAACTACAACAATAACAAGGTGTCTGAGGATATTTTTTTCCTTGACGAAGATAAAGGACAGCAAAAAAAGAAAGCGATTTTGTTTTACTCCGGCTTTGCCGTCGTGACTCACCGCTCTATCAGTTTGCGCAGAGGAAAAAAACTTTTCACCTAGGGTACTATAACAACTGTAAATGCTTCAAGTCTATCGTCTCCATGTCCTCCAAACAGACATTTCAGCCTGCGTAGCTGGCAGTTCGTTCGTGGCTTCGGCACGCGCGCCAACGAAATCGCCAGCTACGCAGCCATGCTGGTCGCTTCTTCTCGCGGCTTCGCTCCCGGTGGGGGGGGGGGACTCTCTTATATACGCTATATAGGTACGTGCCGCTGGACGGGGTTTTTAAGCAGTTTGGTCTGGAACAGGGTATAACAAACGACATTTTTTGGTGTGGAACAGGGTACCAGTTTCCCAGAAGTTGGCACAAATATCGTTAATTGATACTCTGGATTATGTTAGTCAGACGAATCGAAATGCATAGGAAAGAAGCTTTACAACTGCTGCTTACTAGTTTAGCCTTTTGGGTTAGAAAAAAATCGTTAAAAATCGTCTGGAACAGGGTATCTTTTTTAACATTTAGTCTGGAACAGGGTCGCAAAATTAGCGTTTTGTAGTCGGTACAGGTTAAGGGGTTTTATAGTCCAGCGGCACACCCCCACCCAAAATTTTTTTTTGGGAGTACTGCTCCCCCCCCCCCCCCCCCCCCCCGGGCTTCGCACCTCGCGCGTGACGTGACTCTGCTCATATCCTAGCTAACTGAACTGGGTAATTACAGTACACTGCACGATTCACGTTTAACGTAACAAATTTATTAGGTCACTTTTAGCAACACTGCTCTCGTAAACTAGCTCGCCGACTTCTCAGTTGCGGACAACAAACTCTGTTCAGTTTATTTACCTTCATGTCATTTTGATCAGTACATCACAAGACTTGAAACCCAAGCTAATTTGAATACAATCACCCACTGTTTTCTTAAAACAACGGAAACTGTGCTCAAATGAGATGATCTTATCTTTCGTGTACAAACCAAGCAGATAAGTTCGTCTTTAATTTTAGAAGATATTTTCATATTAAAATCATTCCTCGTTTTGAAAAAAAATTAACACACTTAACAATAGTAGATCTAAAATCCATTTTCTGATATCATTTTGTCACGATGTCCAACGTCAGACTCCCGAAAGCGCGGTGAATTAATTTTCTGCAATCCAGCACGCGGCTTTGATCTTTGTCACAACAGCATTCGCAGCATTCATGCTGACATAACAAAATTCTCAAATCACTCATCACTCATACTCTTCTGATTGTCGTCATACTGTAATATCTTTGTTTACACAGCAGCATTCGCGCTGACATAACAGAATCTAAAAATAAATTGCACATCAGCCTTTCAACAACTGAAGCTCTGAAAGATTTTCAAAGAGTTGTAAATTCACGCTAGCATAACAAAATTATTTGGTCCCTCAGCAATACTTTCTTCTCTGACTTCACCCCTCGCGCGCGCAAACTACTGATATGAGTGATTACTTACAGTCGGCTTCAGACTTGACTAACTGTTGTTTGAGTCTCCTGATCTCTTCTCTAAGTGATGTGATATGTGATGCTAAATCACCCACAGCGTCTTCTCCATCTGCGAACTGTCGGGGGGAGGGTGGCTCAGAAATGGGTTCTTCCAGCTTCTCTTGAAGCATCCTAATGAACAACAAAGTCAGTTAAGAGAGCTACAGTGGAACTCCGCTTTACGGACACCCGCTTATTACGGACAGTTTTGTTTGTCCCGACGAAAAGCTCATATATATTCTCTTACATTAGCCCACTTAATATGGACACCAGTTAATATAGACAACGGACAATTTTCTGTGACCCGAGTGACACGCTTTCATACAAAGTTAACCTCGCTTTACGGACATGACTATCTGAGAGAACCTAACAGAAGTGGCCAACAGTCTTTGAAAGGGTTTGTATAGATAAAAAGTGTGTCCGTGACGTTTATTCCCTTTGGTGTCTGTATTAACCGGGTTCCACTGTACTGACAAAAAAAAACATCATCAGAAGTAAACTTTACTGCATGACAATTATAATGATAGGATCATGCAAATAATAATTACAACATTACTTAACTCCAATCTCAAGGTTTCTAATATCTGATACAGTTTTTCGGGAACCATGCCTAAAGTATGTATGTATGTAATGTTTTCAATCAGCTTTTTAGCAAACTTTCCTCAGTTGGATTGCTGTGAAACTAGTCTGTTTATTTTTTCCGCAAGATACTGGTGCACAACGAGCGAGCGACAAGCAAGCGACAACCTTTTGTGCGATCCACATTTCATCTGGAATAGTGTATGGCAAATAAAATACATGAAAATAAAAACATTATGTTTGATTTCGAATAAATTGCAAATTAACATTTCAAACCTTACTTTTTGCATAATAATAGTAAAATGGACCAAGGTCTAGATACATAGGGCCGATTATTAACCGGGCGTGGGCCTGGGGCCCAGCCCGGTTAATAAAATAGCTTCTGTTTTTTTTTGTCGTCGATCTCTTATACCTCTACTCCGCCAAAGTGCTAGGAGGAGAGCTAGGGGTGAGTATGAATATATATGAATGTATTCGCCTTGTGAAAAATTTTCTCGGGGAAAAACGAAGCCCGGACTCGAGAGAGCGGCGGAAATCGAGCCTATGTGAAAGTTGGACTGGTCCAAATAGATATTAATTTAGGACCGCGTAAACACATCGGAGCGGCGTACAGATTTCGCAACGTCGGTGAGTTTGACTCGTCAAAATATTAAATCATTGTACTCACTACTAGGTGGACACACTAGGAGCGCCATTAGATCAATTTTTTTTTATCAAGGCTACGTTACATTTCGCCAGGGTCATAATATTGTCCTGTTTGTTTTGTGTGAAATACATTTCTTTTCCGTAAAGGAAAACAGAAACTTGCCCAGACTCGCAGATTTATGTAAACAGAAACATGCTGAGACGTGCAGATTTATATTTGGACGATTACGTCATAGGGTCACGTCGAATCGTGACTTGAAGAGATTGTCTGTGAGGTGCGTACGTACATCACATACACTAGAAGCGCCATTAGATCAAATTTTTTATCAAGGCTACGTTACATTTCGCCAGGGTCATAATATTGTCCTGTTTGTTTTGTGTGAAATACATTTCTTTTCCGAAAAGGAAAACAGAAACTTGCCCAGACTCGCAGATTTATGTAAACAGAAACTTGCTGAGACGTGCAGATTTATATTTGGACGATTACGTCATAGGGTCACGTCAAATCGTGACTTGAAGAGATTGTCTGTGAGGTGCGTACGTACATCACATACACTGGAAGCGCCATTAGATCAATTTTTTATCAAGGCTACGTTAGATTTCGCCAGGGTCATCCTTTGCCTAAATGATATTTTATGAATATTGTCCTGTTAAATAATTGTCATTTTGTGTGAAATACATATCTTTTCCGTATATTTTCTGAGAAAAACAGAAACTTGCTGAGAAATGCAGATTTATAAATAAGGACGATTACGTCATGGGGTCACATGAGTCAACGTCTGTGATAAACCAGTGTTGCCGTTAGGTCAAATTTCATATCAAGCTATTACTTTTGATTTGAACATGAATACTCTGCTGTTTATTTAGTGTGAAATACATTACTTTTTCGTGTTGGTGCAGCAATTCACTTCCTTGTATGCAGAAGATTTATAAATAACAACCATTACGTTACAATATCACATTTTGACTCACGCAATTTGTCGAACTGTGACTAGAATAGCTGCGAATGATGATGGTGCAACGCGGAACGTCTGCGATTGATGGTTCAACACCGATTCGTACCTATGTTGTCGTGTTTTTTCCTCTTATTCAACTTTGGCTTTATATTGAGGAATGATCTTCAAAGACTGCTCAGAGGCAAGAAAATTGACAGTAGGCACTATACGCAAACATCAGACTTCAGCGTGACTGCCGTGACTAATCTGATAGATTTCAAGCAAGAAAGCAGGTAAAACGGCTTGCTTGCTTGATAAAAAAAGCCCGGTTATATTTTCTTCGAAAATTCTTGTTTAAACAAAGTCTAAGTTTACCCGTGTTTATGGCTGATCCATGGTTTAGACATGGTCTCGATAGACGATGGTTAAACGATGACCAAATTACATTATTAAAACGTGACTGAACCGTGTTTTTTCCAAGCAAGGGTTAAACAATTTCTAACAATGATTCATTACGGAATGTATTGGCAATAAGGGTAATTTGTATGCACATTACAGACATTTGAGGTTCGATGCAATATGGCTTCTTCATCCTGGCGAACAACAAATTTTAGTGAAGAAGAGAAACTTTTGCTGGCAGAGTTGGGCAGAGAATTTCCAGAAGTGGAAAATAAAGGATATAATAGCAATGGATATAATGACAAAGAAGGCGAAGGCTTGGGACGAAATTCTAAGGAAATTCAACTCCCAAAATCCGAACGGAATTAAACGGGACCTCAATCAGATACAGGGATGCTGGAGACGGCTAAAAATCCAATCTAAGAAAGAACGCGATATGCAACATCGTGAATCAACAAAAACTGGTGGAGGAAAAGCTCTTGCGTCCCCAAGTCAAGTGTGCAAAGTAGTTGCAGACGTCATACCAGCTTCGGTAAAAATCCGCTAGAGCAGGAGTTTGATGATGACGCAGAAAGGGGAGCCTAATTCAAGCCGGGGCAAGGACCAGACGGACACTAGCACATATATGAAGTCAGGGGCCAAGTGCGAAGTTTGCCGATGTTGAAGTTATTGCCAGTAGGAAAGCAGGAAAAGTCACCAAAAAGAAGGATAGTCAGAGGTAAATGAATTTTAAGTACAAGAATTGGGATTTGTTTATTGCATGATAATTCACTGTATTGATCTCACTTATGGATCTTTTATTTATATTACATTGTCAGATGCAAACGCAAAAGATCAGACTCTACTGAGGAGGACCCATTCTTTGTAAATCAGCGTTTTATCATCTACATAATATAGCTAAAATAAGGAAACATTGATCCATGCATTTGTAACATCTAAGTTGGATTATTGTCATTCACTCTTGTCTGGACTTTCACAAAACCAGATTCAGAGGCTGCAGTATGTCCAGAACTCAGCCGCACGCCTCCTCACTGGTACTAGGAAATATGACAGCATTACACCCGTACTGAAAGAGTTACATTGGCTTCCTATGGCCGAACGAATTGATTTTAAAATTCTACTTTTAACATTTAAATCACTAAATAACATGGCACCTATATATTTACGTGAACTTTTATCTCCATATATTCCTTTGAGAACATTGCGCTCCTCTAGTAAATCTTCGCTTGTAATACCTAGATGCATGGTCAAAGGGCATTTTCATATATTGCACCAGTATTACAGGCTCGTAGACAGGATTTTGATTGGGGGGTGCGTTAGAGTGCCAAAGGTGCGATCTTACGAGCGCCGAAGGCGCAAGCTACTTGGGGGGTCTGGGGGCATGCCCCCCTGGGAAATTTCGAAAGATTAGGTTGTCTGAGACTGCATTTCGTGCGTTTTGAAGGCAGTTTGATATGAAACCAAGCAGCCAAAAGCAAACGTAAAAACATTATCATTTCTGGAACTTTTCAGTTAAATTCAAAAATAATTTTTGACAAACAAACTTTATGTGTATGTAATTTACAAGTTTAGGGAATACCAATGAAAGAATACTAAAAATACATATTGCGGACCTTCGATTAAAGACATTTTCAAGCCAATGGAGTGAATATTTTGATGAAGAAAATGACTCGCTTGATGTTGTCTTTGTCGATGAAGACAATATGTAAACACGTTCAAAGCTGCGATTGTTTTGGTTTATTGGATGAATCAGTTGATTCAGACTTCATTTTCAAATTACACAAGTTATCGAATTAGGGCACAAGCACTACTATTTCACTACTATTTCACTTTCTTTTGAACCTTTGGTCCACAATAGGTGGACCTCCACAGCCTGTAGGGGGGGGGGGGGGTGTGGACACACCCATCGCACCGGGCCCTCCCTACGGGCTGATGGAACTCTTCCTGAGGTCATGAGGAGCTGTAAGTCGTTGACTACTTTCAAATCTAAGCTTAAAACCTTTCTTTTTAAACGTATTTTTAATTGAAACTGTATTATATGATTATTTTGTTGTTTAAATGTAAATATTGTAAAGCGCTATTGATACTTTGTAGCTTAAGACCTTTCTTTAAATTGTTATTTTATTATATAATTATTTTATTAATTAATTTTAAATATTGTAAAGCGCTGTTGGATACTTGTAGAAACAGCGCTATATAAATCATTAATTATTATCATTATTATTGCTCATGGCAAGGGAAGAGCATAAATTGAAAATGAAAGTCCTCCAACTAAAGGAATGGAAGCTTGTGCACCAATGCACTAAGATGGGAATTAGTGTCCAAACCTGGATACAAACTGCAGTTCGCAGATGATGATGAAAAAAGTTACACCATCTTGTAATTTAAAATTATTCACGCATCATGACATGTAACACTGACAACTTACAAATACTATTAAACAAAGCAACACGAATATCGTAACAACTGTTGTAAGTTTGTTTTCTTTTCTGTGTATAATGAACCCTGCAGGCAATTTTATTAAGCTAAGTATCATGAGATAATTAGCTGGCGTTTGGCATTTCCACTTGCGTCTGCAGCAGCAACAATGTCAAATGGTACACCTTCGATGTCTTCATCAAAGTCCTCTTCTTTCTGCATAAGGGCAAAATTGTGCAATACTGCCGTGGCCACAATAATGACGAGAGTATTCTTGAGGGCGGTGCGCAGTCCGAAGTGCATACATGGAAATCGTCGCTTCAGTAAGCCAAAGGGCAGTATTGTAGTGCACTTTTCCTGCATTCTTTGGCTTGAGGATTGGTGTCATTAAATATGATCTGCAAGCGTATCCACTGTCACCCACGAGAATGCCATCAATAGTCCCTTCCCTCAATCTTTCTGCTATCATGCTGTTCTAAAAAATGTGAGAGTCGTGAGTCGATCCAGGCCAGCGTGCCACAATGCTAGTAATGAAGACCTTGCTATCACATATGGCTTGGACATTGATGGAGTAAAACTGCTTCCTGTTAATAAATGCCATAGCATTTTCTTTGTTTGGGCATAATTATGATCCGAATGTGGGTGCAATCGATGGCCCCGATCACACACGGAAAGGTTGCAATATCATAAAACTTTCTCTTGGTGTCAGACAAGTTATTAGGCAATGACAGGAAATCGTCTTTTCATTTTGCAATTGCCCTTGAAACCTTGTGAATGACTGTGCATGCGGTAAATACAGAAACACCAAATGAATCGCCAATAACCTTCTCGAAGCTGCCAGTTGCATAAAATCTCAAAGCAATGAGAACTTGCTGCACGGTGACAGCGGATAACCTCTTCTCGTCTGATGTAGAAGGTCAATCTCCACACTTTTAACAAGGTCAATGACCGACTCCTTTCTGAAACGAAAACGCAATCTAAAATCTTCGCCATCGTATTCTTCCAAAGGGTTAAATCTATCTCTAAGGCGCCGAATTTGTTGAATGTTACGTCGATTGGCGTACTCTCTTAACTGTCTGTAGCGCGGTAGTCCGTCCATTTCAAAATGGCTGACCATGAAATTATTATTAAACAGCGTTTAAACCTACTTGTGAGCAGGTCTAACTTCCTATTGTTCCTTAGTCTGTGTTTAGATGCAGTCTAAACTCGGTTGTGGAAAAACCATGTTTACATGTAAATAATCGGTATTCATGGTTTAAACCTTGGTTAGACAACGACTTTCTTAAACGCTGTCTAAACTTCGTTTAAATAACTGGTCCATACTGTTTTGATAAAATCACTTCAGAATTATGCCTAAATGTGTCTTGAACTTATGTTTTGACACCATAAAATGTAGTTTTAGGGTAATTTTTGATTTTTAGCGCTTTGGCAAAAATCTTAACTAGGGGCCTCTTAGGCCATGTTGTGTTACAATAATCGATTTGATTTGATTCTATTAAAATTTCAATTTGCTCGCATCATAGGCCAAAAATAGTTGAGTTATAACGCACGCATTGCGTTACACATCATAATACCTTGGTACGGTGTAAAGTTAAAGTGATCAAATAATGCGCTAAAGGTCACAGTCATATTTATAATGTATACATATTTATTATATATATAGCGAGAATTTCAGGTAATAAACGGTGCAAATAGAATTCTGTATTTCCTATATTTCACATGTGAAAAAATCGATACGGCCAATCAGCTTCCCGTATAGCTTTTTCACAGTGAAAAATATAACCAATCAGCGTCTAGAATAGAACCACCTAGCCAATCAGAGCATAGCACTCAAATGGCTTCCGAGGCGGTCAAGAAAAACAGCGCCCACTCGAAGTTTTTGTTTTAAAAACATGGCTCAGTTCGGCTTCACGTTTTGTTCCTCAGCAATTACCTTTCGCTGATAGGAGCAAGCAAACAAAAATACTCTGAGCAAAACGAACAGAGACGTTTCCTTGCTCAAAGAGGTTTTGAGAGCTAAAGAAATAGATAAAGAAGTTGAGTTGAAGCGAAAGACTAGTTTATGTGCATTCACCGTGGAGATGAAAGAAAGGATGGAGGAGAATACGAACCAAAAACTAATTTATTTCCAGCTTCGATACGGAAGAAAGGTTATCCCACGACCATGATAGATGGACAGGAATTTAGGAAGAGTAGTTGCAAAGCAGAAGGAATTTTAAAAAGCTGGCAAAGGCAACAAGACAAAAGCAGCCCGTGCTCTGACTGACGAAGAGGTCGATATTCTTTACGGCAAACAAACACTTTATGGTTGAACAACACTCAGCACTTCAGCTTGAAAGGATGCTAAGAACATAGAGATATGAAGTGGGGCGATGTTCAACTCTAAACCAGTGTGGATGGAGCTGAATTTCTCGAATATACATGCCAAAGCGCTGTTTTTCTCAACCGCGGAAGCCATTTGAGTGCTATGCTGTTTCTGCAGGTATGCTTGTTTTGAGGAAAAATAAAACTGATTTGAAGGCCGTGTTTAATTCTCGTTATATATATAATAAACAAATTACATGATAGAAAGTGCTTTGTACGGATTTTATTCACTCGTTGCAAAACGTCGGAAAACTCACTCGTTCGCTGCGCTCACTCGTTCGTTTTCCGACGTTTTGCAACTCGTGAATAAAAATCCGTACGTCGCACTTTCTATTAAGTAATCTATATATGTACTACATGTATTTTGCAACAGTTTGCCTGCTGACATTCGTCTTTGCTTTCCGATTATTTAATTTTCGATGCAATTCCTGTAATAAACTCAATACGCTGATAAACTTCAGGAAATATTTCAGCTCGTACAGCCTAGGGAAATGGTTTCTGTATTGAACAGATTTTGAAGTTTGAAAGGCACGGCTAATGCATTCTCTGCGCTTTGTTTATAAGTAAGCTTAGGTAGAAAATAAGCACTTGTGACTGTGGTTTTGGCGCATCAATGTAATTTAAGTTACTCGTTTTATCATTTTCCTGTTTTTAGTCATAGAGATTGTCCTTTTCCCTAAAATTTCCTGATTTGGAGCAAATCGCGTCAGTGACTTGTAGGAAATCAGGTCAATAATTAGAGCTTCTAGTGATTATATTCCGAATTTGGATGCTACACGCATGCGTCTTTTGCACAAGTACCATAAGGGAAACCGCGACACAAAAGAAAAAACATATACCTTGTGCTGCTGCAGTAGTATTAGTTGTAGTATCAGTTGCGATGTTAGAAGCAAAATCTCGTAATTTAATTTTCCATACGTTTCTTTAAAATTTCCAAAAGTCAACATCTTAGGAGAGAGTGATCGAGTGAGCCATGACAAAAGCTCCACATAAATTAAGGTGTTGTGTTTGTGTAACACAACACAAAAACTGCTCAATCGATTTTTCACAACACGCATACCTTATAATACAAGCAATTTTATTCCAAAATTCTATTAACGATGATTTAATGGCACACTCTTAAAGTCAACGATGAATAGAACATCCGAACGGACAGAAAAGTTTGCATTACAAATAGGCCAATTTCGATATATTAAAATTTAGGGCTGCAACGATTCACCTACATGTATCCTTCTATTTCGATTTCGAATCGATTATGCAAATTTGTCTTTATTTCTGCAGTGCATAATCTTAGAATTATCTGTTATGCCGTCTTAAGGTGGCTCGATGTAGTTTTTTTAGCGCTGGGGTGAGAGTTTTGAAAACAAAAATTCGATCAGAAGGCAATCTTCGATTTTTGTCATACTACACCATGATGATGACAAATGATGATAGATTTATTTTACACTGGTTTCCAAGCAACAGAGGTTACCATAGCAACGATTTCGGCATCCTATTGGTTTTAAACAAGGCTGATTTTCTCGAAATCTAGTCGAAAACATTGCATTCATATTTTGAAGTATGCTAGTTTGACCACCTATAGACGAAATTTCAAGAAATTCTGTAAGGCCGTTTTTGATTAAAACTGCACTTAACTTTTTGTGGTCGTGTTTGTGTATGTCCCAGAATTTACTTAAAAATCTTTCATTAAATTGAAGCTATATGTACCTCCCCTCTGTTGAAGGATTTTTAATGATATTAAAGACTTTGTAAGGTAAATGGATCACATCGGATGGTTACGATTTCAAAATATTCAATTTTGAAGAACTGCGCTTAGGCACCTCAGAACACGATCAAAGCGCCTAATTTACATTTAGCGGAATATTGCTAAAATGCTCAAGATTACAGATTATTTTTTAAAATTGTTAGGTGTTAGCGTGATTGGTTGAACTTGATATTCCAATCGAAAATGCCATTAAAAAATTGTTGCAAGCATTAGAAAATAACACTGAATTATGGGTACGTTTCGCTCGCTACTGTCTTTCTCCGAACAGGGATTTTGTTTATCTTGTTTCTGGTCAGTTTCTCTCTTGATGCACGTGCAATGAATATTTATTCCAAATGCCGCGTGGCCCGTCGTGCGTTTATGACAAATAAATGAATTTTTAAGCAGGATAGACATCAATTCTAATCTAATTTAAACAAAAATAAACCGTGTTTGTATTTAGAACTGTCACGATTTAAACAAATGATCAACAATAGATATATGAACTTTGCTAAAACTCTTCTGTTCTTTGTTACCCTAGGTTTGGCATTTTTTTGACGAATCTGACGAAATTTCGTAGGCAGTGAAATCATGATCACCAAAAGCGTGCGGAATGATCAACTCTAGACTTTCAATTGTTTCATTTTAGCAGCATCATTTTGGTTTTGCTTGACGGCAATGTACGTGATTACCGTGCCATTCATTCCCTTTACTTTCCCTCTCATACCGTACAAACGGGAACCCAAAGTTCGTTTAGCGTGGTTGTTGATCATTTGTTTAAATCGTGACAGTTCTAGTTCCTTCAACAGAGGGGAGGTACATATAGCTTCAGTTCTCAGTTCTTGTTTAAATTAGATTAGTAAGATGAACAGAATTGATGTCTATCCTGCTTAAAAATTCATTTATTTGTCATAAACGCACGACGGGCCACACGCGGCATTTGGAATAAATATTCATTGCATTGATTTGCATCCCGATTTGCAGCCACAGTACTAGTAGTTAACCATCTCATCACAGCTTTCAGGTACGGGGGCAAGAGACATCAGCTTGCCATTCAGTTTTGTCCAATACAGTCTCTGGAAGTGGGAGTGTGGGGAGTGTAACATGCGCTTGTTCGCCCTTCTAATAATTATGCCATTGCGCTGCATCACTCGTCGACAGAAGAGCTTCCGGTGACCAGCCTCCAAAAAAAAAAACGTTGCGCGCGCTCCACGTCAGTCAGTTACATTGTATTTTCTGCAAATGAACTTCTCAGCGGATTTCACTATTGAATGACCCAGGTCATCATTTCCTAGGTTTCTCAGCAGCATGCGGTATTCTGTGAACGTCTTCCATGACGTTTTCTTGCTATTGACAGCAAAGTAGGAGACTGTTTCACAGCCTGTTATCGCATGAATGGAGATAATGGTTTCCACTTCAGGAACTGTTTCCTTTAGACACTCATGACCAGGACTCATGATCACGAATCGTGTGAATGGGCAAATACTTACGCTTCTTAGATGTAGATATACCAGAGCGAGACAAGTAGTTTTCACAAATTTATCAGCAAGATCATAGAATATTGTGTTGCACGCTGAATGCCTTCCACTAATGTCGGTCGTCCTGCGATTGGGGTGACCCGAGGACGTTCCGTCCCACTCGATAACAGCTCTGTTGCCATAGATTCATGGCTGAGAATTCGAGGCAAATCTACTCAGTTCTACCCTGCTTGAAGGATGCTTCTGTCGGCTTTGATGGCGGCAGACATCCCACTCTCTTTCTTTTAGCTTTATAAAGGGAGAGCAGTTTCCTTGACGGGTTAGACTCGTTATTCCTTGTTTATGCAGCAATATGCGCACAAAGGTTTTATGACAGAGACCATCTACACAGCTCTGCTGCGGTCATCCTTGCGTTGCGTAATGCCAGCTATCCCTCTGCCTCTCTTTCCGGTACCATTGAGCTACTCTTAACTTTGATCAAGCTTGATCTGGATTGGCCTGATTAAGTCGTTGAGACTAGTCTTTTACGACCCAGTTGCCTTGTCAAACTCGGTTTGTACATGTGCTGGGAGCTGCCTCAATTGTGCGAGGTACACAGGATCCCACTGCGCGTAATTTGTGTGATTATAACCATGGAAAAATAGCAGCATCTTGTGAAAGGCATACAGATGTATAGGTCCCATTACCCTGGGTGCCAGAGTTCTTTGCGGCTCGTCGCGGCTTCACCGCTTACAGTTCATGCAAAGGAAAAAGGAAAAAGAAAAAAAAAATCCTTCTGGCACTCAGGGTAAGCCGGTCCCATCTGATAATATTTCCCTCCATTTGAGCTCTGAAAAACAGTAGAAGGATACGGACCATGTCCATGCACTGCCACCAATAACACTCTAAAAATTGAAACCTTGAATGAAACTTTCTTGAATGAAAATGTATTTCCCTTGACTGACGCCTCAGCGCCTTATTTTGTTTATTTATTCAAATTCGATTTTTTTTCCAACACGCATCAGTAAATTACGTTTCTGATCAGAGTCAAGACATATGAATGGATTTGTCTGGATGAAACAAGGAATGAGAAAAGTCGGACCAATTATTAAAATAACCACTTCAGACCTAGCACATTGTAAATTGTATTACCTTAGTTCATATATTTTTTGCAATACTGAAATTTTGGAATGCAAAGTTTTTGCCCTGCGCATACCAAAAGCAGTTGTTTCCAAGTTCTCCATCCATAAAAACACAACGCTAGAGTTTTAAAAAACAAAATGTATTAGTTTAGCGCTTTAAAATTAAAATCGAGTTAGTGGGCATATGGTAGTCCCCATAAATGAAGTCTCGAGACCACATTGTTTCGATGTGATGTGTCTAATCAAAGCACCCACCATCAATATTTGTATTCTTGAGAATAAAAGAATATTAGAGATAGCAGCTGATTTGGGGAAATATTTCGATTCCAAACTGGCTTTAAAAAGAACAAAACAGTTTAGCCTCGTTCCCATGTCAAGTATTTAGGTCCGTTTTTAAAAGCCATATTTCAAGGTTAAAAACTCAAAATCCAGCTTGGTAAACAATATTTTCGTGTTCAGCACATAATTTTGATCTAAAAAAGTGTATTTACCAACTTTTCCTTGAGTTTGCCGACAGAATTTTAAATAGAAGCCTTTCTCAGAATTTGTCCCAGTCTATTCTTCAAAATTGAATATTTTGAAATCGTAACCATCCGAGGTGATCCATTTACCTTACTAAGTCTTTAATATCATTAAAAATCCTTCAACAGAGGGGAGGTACATATAGCTTCAATTTAATGAAAGATTTTGAAGTAAATTCTGTGACATACACAAATACGACTGCAAAAAGTTCAGTGCAGTTTTAATCAAAAACGACCTTACAGAATTTCTTGAAATTTCGTCTATAGGTGGTCAAACTAGCATACGTCAAAATATGAAAAAATGAATGCAATGTTTTCGACTAGATTTCGAGAAAATCAGCCTTGTTTAAAACCAATAGGATGCCGAAATCGTTGCTATGGTAACCTCTGTTGCTTGGAAACCAGTGTAAAATAAATCTATCATCATTTGTCATCATCATGGTGTAGTATGACAAAAATCGAAGATTGCCTTCTGATCGAATTTTTGTTTTCAAAACTCTCACCCCAGCGCTAAAAAAACTACATCAAGCCACCTTAAACAGGGAAAACATAATGCTTCCACACCAACGATCTGAATGAGGCAGTGGATTAACTAGTTTTGGTGCTGTGATATCTATACCTTTGCACGCAGTGCGGACCTACCAAGTATTATATCACATGACTTGCTTGCAGTAATACAACATGGCGTCTTATATAAACAAATTTGTAAGCAGAGAAACCAAGCAAGAGATGGCAAAATCAATAGATAATCCCTTAAGGGGGGACCTTCTTAACTACCATTCTATTCTTAGGAAGACTTCAAACTATCATATCTTTGGATCTCCGACTTCTACATATAAGCTGTTTGGCCATGTTTGTTCAATTGAAAGTCCCTTCAAGATGTTTTAAGTCACGACCATATTTGGCAAGTCACGTGACCAGGACAGAAAACCCCCTAAAACTCAAACAACTTACATTATTTGACATTAGAAACAATGCCAATGATTAAAGAACATTGCAATGCATAAAGCCACGTATGCATTTGTTGAAATTCACATTAATACCAAAGTTATGACGTCATAAAGACGCAAAATTGTACGTTTTCTTTAATAGATTTGCTGTTTTAAGCGTAAACGGTAATCCCATACGTACGTTTATAAAGGAGGATAGGTTGCCTCTGATCCTCAAAAGAAATTGAAACTTTATCACTTTTCCTTCGAGTTTTAGGGATTTCTAATTCTCGCGCGCGGTTTGGGACTGGCACTAGTTACGCACGCGCAATGTGTATTTTTTAACACTAGGTGTTCATACTAATATCTCTTGCCATGTTAGCACGTCGTAACATGCTAAATGTTCGAGCAACAAAATAATGTCCTTCACAATTAGTCTGAATCTGGTAGTTAAGGAGGACCCCCCTTAAAGACCACTCAATGACCGCAGATTGGCAGATTTAAAGCAGAAAACACCAAGAAAAATGGCAAGAAAAATCCGTAAAGAGAGCATGCACTCTAAATACATGTCAACAAACGGCGCTTTCAAAACATCTTTGGAGTGCCGAATCTTTCATTTTCAAGACAGAATTCACTGAAGGTAAAGACGGCTCTGGAGTTACCACATTTAATTAAAATATTGACAAAACTCACGGGCTGGAATTGGTTAAATTAGGAATCGAACGTGAATCGAAATACGGCATCAAGGAATTGTGAATCAAATCAAAGGGTCATAATCGTGATTAATCAAGAATTTGATTAATCGTTGCACCACTACTAAAATTCTAACTTGGCTCCAAGGCATAAGGGAATAAAACAAAATAAACTATTTATTCATCCCTTAACCTCGATGTGATTTATTTTGTTTTATTCCCCTAAGCCTCGGAGCCAAGTTAGAATTTTAATACATCGAAATAATGGACGATGCACCATTGACATGTTGTGCTAATATATTCAAGTTAATGTGCACGACATTCCCCCGGAATTTGCACAGGATTACAAAAAAAAAATACGGAAATCAACAGCAGAATGATGTATTACAATAAAATTTGAATTTGAATAATAACGTACATTTATGTAGCACGTGAAACTTCTCAAATTTTGAACGCTGTATTCATCATAAGCTTCACAAGTGAACAAGTTGAAATTTCATTGTTCTGTACTCAAGACATTTGATTGGCTCGATCACATCGAAAATGTTGGAATGTATTGTTCCCATTCTGCCCTGTGATTGGTTAACTTTGTCTGGGTGGCCGGTGGTCCCAGTTACAGTAGTAGGACTGTAATTACTACAGTTTGCTGATCTATTAAACATGTCAACAAAAATAATTTATCAACAGCTGCTGTGTTTGGCACTTATCAGCAATGACAAAAAAAATTGGGCATGCACTTCCAAGGTTTAAGGTAGCTAGTTCTATCGTTTGACAATTTACATTGAACAAAATCAAGTTCTAATGAAACATTTGATTAATGGTTACTCAAATTGACTGTATTGTTCCAGAAAATATTGATACCCGTTACTACACAGAATGTGTGTCACGCCAATTATAGTAGTATATATGATGGGTTTGACAAATACTCGCAGACTAGGTTTAGTGATATCACTCAACATTTATACAACTACAGAAAATGCTCTAATAAGTCCCCTCTCCAATATGTCGCATTTCTCTCCTACTTGGATGGTCGCTCGATGGGCTGTAAAGGTTGGGACACACTAGGCGACAGGTCGCTGAGACAGGACTCTGTGATAAGCCGCCTCATGTGCACTGCTTAGGAGACATGTCACTGAGACAAGACACATGCAAAATGTACACAGAGGCACTATACAAGGAATCCATTTCCCATTGGTGCAACCTGTCGCACAACACAAAATTCTGTCACAGTGACAGGGAATTGTCACTGCGGCCTGTCACCTAGTGTATCCCGACCTTAAACTTTAAATTTTGTGCTATTTTAATGAATACGCATATAATTAAGCCCTATCCCTATAAGGCCAGGTGAGAGCTGGTCATAGGTAGCTAAGAATAGATTAGAGTCATGATCAATGTGCATCTGTCTAGTAATCTAAGGTGCTTATGAATAAGCATTAAGCCATATAAGACCAGGTGAGAGCTGGTCATATGTAGAATATAGATTGGACAATGCACTCGACACCATAACAATAATGTCCAGTAATCTAAAGTAAGGTACTAATGAATTTAAGGTAGTAGAACTGCTATAAACAGGTCCATTTTGGAACCAAATAACTCTAATTTATCCATATTTACTCAGGAACGATTACCATAGACTTCTAGAACAGAAGTTGAACTTTCAAAAAATTGATGTCTGAGGTGACAATTTTCACACCTAAGGTGACAAATCGCAGGCTCAAAAAAAGACTTTGGCGGCTTACTGCGCTACCTTCAAAGCTATCTTTAAAAACAAACGGGAGTTTATTCCTATCCAGAAAAGGAAAATTCTAGCGGCAGCCCAGAGCAAATTTTTTTTCTTCTTGAGATATCAGTTTTTTAATTTAAAAACATGTGTCGTTTTTTTAAGTGGCCATAATATCGAGTAGAAATATGTTTTTGCTCCGGGCTGCCGTACAAAGTTTCATACATATCAATAGAATAAACTGTGCAAATTTCATTCAGATACGATAATTCTACATCTTTATGAAATAATTTCTTAAAATACCTTACAGTGTGGTCTGTGCACTCTGTCACGGCCGCAAAATGAGTGAATGAAATCGTCAAAATACGCGCTCAAAGCTTTGTTTTTAGACGCCATATTGAATTCTCATGAGTACACCGCTGATCAACATCATCAAGGAAGCATTGATCCGATTGTAGCACGAAATAAGACGGAGATTCTCAATCACTGTCGGGAAAAAACATTCCCCGTTTTTTCCAGCGTTGCTGCATTGCACAATTATTGTGCAATGCAGCAACGCCAGACTTCGGCTGATACGTTACACATCTCACACTGAGTTTTAACAGCTCTCTGCAAAGGTCAGATATCAAAATGGCTTCTCGAAGGCTTTAGAAGGTATAATCAAGGCCATGGATTCAAAACATAGGCACGCAAGGCGTGTAGGAGTTATTTTTTATTATTACTATTGTTATAATATTATTATTATTATTATGGTCCACACTATAAAAATGATCGAAAATGGCATCAGCGTTTTCATCAACGCACACGACGGGCATTCAAAACGGTGTGTTTTGATACCATCCCATGCAAGTATGTGATAAAATTCATGTTGTTTATCCCAAATTAAATATATTTTATCCTTATTTTCCATTTGCATGGATCATGATAGGCTAAAAGAAGAAAATAAAATATATTTTAAATTTAGTTTAAATATTGCCTAAAAACTCCTGTACATTACATTTGATGTAATGTACAGGAGTTTTTAGGCAATATTTAAACTGAACGCAAAAATAGCTTATGAAACTGAAGGAATACATGGGATAAATTATCACATGGGTTAGAGAAGAAATCCAAAACTATCATATTACATAACAAAAGTATCATTGATATTACATGGGTTTCGGAAGAAAAACAATCATATCATGTTACACATGTTCGCGAGGAAAACAACATCATCTTATACGCTTGGAAACAAACAAAGACAAATGCTGTAGGAAATCGACCCACACAGAAGGGAAAAAATAACATTATAATCATAAATTTCCTTTCATTTCTGCAATGTCGCATGGTGCACGTGCGCACAACAACATCAGGGCCCAGTTGTTGAAAGGGTGGATAATGCTATCCACCGGATAAATCGCTATCCAGTGGATAAGTGTCAACAAAACATACTACGCTATCCACTGGATAGCGATTTATCCGATGGATAGCGTTATCCACCCTTTGAACAACTGGGCCCTGGTATCTGATTGGTTATGGTTAACTTGAACTTTGTACCGATACAAGTAGCTAACATAAAATTCCTTTTGCGTACAACTTCTCATGCACAAGTCTAAGCTACGTCCCAGAAACAGCGATCAGAACAGAAATACCAGCTGGCGTTTCTTTCACTGGTTGTTTCATGCACATTTGGAAGTCAAGGTTATTTCAAATCTTTCGAACTGAAGTAAAAATAAATCTCAAATGACTGGCATGAGGTTTTTAAGAAATTTACCTTATTATAGGAAATTAACGCTAAATGATTTGTGAGCGTTAATTTCCGTGACATTAATTAAGTGGAACGTTAATTTCCGCGACCTTAATTCCCATTATTATAACCCCAAATTCTGGAGAAGAGCAGTTCTCGACATCTGAGTTCTTGTATTTCGACCAAAATATCGTTGTTTCTTTGTGCGAATCGCGTTAATTTCCTTCATTTTGAAATTTTACCCCCTCTTTTGCGTTAATTTCCTTTATTTGGAAGTAATTTTCCCTCCAATTCGCGTTAATTTAAGTTAATTTCAAATACCTTAATTAACACGAGCGTTAATTTCCTATAATAAGGTATGCTCGAAAGTAGAGTCTGTAATGTGTTTATTTTTAGAACCGTGGGAACCAAAGCTTCTGATTGGTCAGTCGGTAATTTGATTTACAAAGTCAGCAAACCTGTTTAAACATGCACGTAACGTTGCCCGCTGCCTCAAAAGCCAAGATTTCATCGTCAATAATATCAGAATGTCGGATGACAAGTTTTCTGTTTCGTCCTGTTCGTGGTTGTGATAGTTTAAAACGTGAAATAAAGAAAAGGTGAAAATTTACGAAGCGTAGTCTCGCATAAAAGCGAGAGTTTGCCCCCACCGAACATTTCGGAGACGTTCATGCAATGAAGACCTGTGGAGAAAAAATTGCGGTTTCAGAGCAATATCTTTGCTGTCGATCAGTGATGAAAACCACCATGTAGAACTTAGCATTCAAACTATCATTGAACTTGATCAACATATTTATTCTGCGCGACCTAGAAGCTGAGACTGGCAAAGGAGTACCAGGTTACATTTATATCTAGAAGGGCTTTGTGTACGATTCTGTGAAGTATAAAACTTGACAAATTGTCGCCTTTGTTGTTTTTGTCTAGGTCTAACTTTTTCGCTTACAAAACGATCGACCGGTTTTCGACTTATAATCTTCCGGCTGCCTGTCATTTCGCAAGGTTATATAATCTGATATAAATGCTTCCATTATTTCACACTTAAGTCTGCATGTTACCCCTGGTCCGCAGTTTTAACCTTAGCCTGTATTTTACCCCTGGTCTAGCTAGCACAGTGTACACTGTGAGGATCCATACGCCCGAGCTGAAATGAAACGAACACTCGCGTCTTCTTTCGACAACTTCAACTATTTTCATACTTGCCTTTCAGCCATAACAAACGTATAGTCACGTAATCACCAAACCTACATCATCGAATGACAATAACACAAGCTTTAAATTCAAACTTTTACTAAAACACTTCACAACACCACTGAATAAAATCGACGCAACCAGATGTACCTACAATCAACTGTTGACAAGACATCATAAAAACTCCTAAAACACATTTCAAATTATCTTCTCAAGTTGACCACTTTTCGTGAAAACAACAAAATGTACAAACAAAGGCTGTACATCGCCACTCTCTTAATTCGCCATTCAGTGCTAAACATCAACAAAGATAGCCGTCACCAAATGGTTCTCGAAAATCGATATCTACTCGGATTTACTCGGATATTAGAATCAGCTATTTCATTGGTTGTTGTTCGATGGTAGACCCAATCTGATTGGTGTAAAATACATGGACATACATACACCACATGAAAACAATGCCCATCATCTTGGCTATGAGATATATTTTTAGAAAAAAAATAACTCAAAAATGACTTTGAATCCATTTTAGAGATGTAGCATAAACGAATATCACTGTCTTTTTCTACAATTTCGCTTAAACTAATAAACTGTTGCCATACATAAGATCGCAAGTTGGAATGTGAATTGATGTGAAATTGCTGTCAACACGGGAACATATCAGCTCGGATTGTGTAGGTCTAATTATTAACTTCGCAAAATAGTGCTCGTGGCAACCAACTTCGGCCTTTATTTTCTCAGCTCGTAGCTTGAAAGAAGCCCTCTTCTCTTGTATTTGTGTTAACCTTTGTATTATCTTTCAAATGATCGAACTTTTGGGTAAGGTTTATTTTTGACCTTATTGCAGTTCTACTACCTTAAGGTTACTGTAAACCTTCGAGGGTGCCTTCCGGGAAATCTTTCCTATGCGCGTTGTTTTAGAAGAAACCCTAGAAAACTATATATCACTGTAAAGGTAATAGAATGAAGAATCCGATAAATGCACTATTTTTGTCCGTTTTTGTTCTGTTAGGCGCGCGCAAGCCTTCGAACGCAAAACTGACAGTGTCTGCTTAACTGAGTTACAGGCCTTCGCGTTACCGCGGACATCAAAACAATCTGGACTATATCATTCAGGAGATAATGGGCTAACAAAGTGTGTGAGGCTTTTTCAATACTCTTATTGGTTCCCGAAAAAATCTATTTTAAAGTTAGACAATGGATATGTTTTCGATGCGTGTCACGCGCTGGGACGCCACGCGAAAAATATTTCGAATTTCGTTAAAGCCTCACACACTTTGGTGCATTAATGTCTAACAAACATTTTGGCCAAATTTCAGTAAAATCCAACAAATCTACATACCCTGTTAATTCATTTGAAGAGAGGGAATTCACACAAAAACAAATCCGGAGTTTTCGGGCAGAAAAGATTTTTGTAGTTTTCACACTTAATCAAAGCGGGTGTGAATGCGGTCATGCCGCCGACCAATAGGACACAACATAGGAATCCCCCAGAGAGCCTCGTGACAAGGCAGTCTATTGAAATTCACGGGAAACGACATTTCCATGCTTAGGGCGACAGGAGAATAGAGAGAGAGAATATTGGGGAAAGTGATGTCTGGCGCACAAAATCATCGGCAAAACCGAATCAGTGGAAAAAAACAACCGCAGCGGAATGCACGGGAAGAACAAAGGAGGGAAAAGGCTGGCGAAAGTGGCGTCGACGAAACTGGAATTCATCCAAAGCAAGCGTTGTTTGCGGCTATAAATGCACGCGGGTATTAAAGCTTTCCTTGATAACAGCCATTTCCTCTCTTTTTCTCCATAAACGGCGTACAGAAGCGTAGATTTTGGTGTCATAAATTACAAGACAAGAAACAAAGCGACGTGAAATACGAGGCGCGGGGTGAGATTGCCGTGAAAAAACGTCACGGGGAGCTCTGCGGTTGACACATTCTAATTGCCTTATAACACTTTAGCGGATTTTTCACTTTTATTCGAAAACACGTTTTTGTCGATAACTCGCGCGCATTTCAAGTTTTTCAAATTATTCTTTTTGTAAAATGAAGATAAACTAGTAGTCTTTAATTCGGCTTGAAAAACATTTTTTCAAAAAATTGTCCCTTGAAGGTTTACAGTAACCTTAAGCATAAGTCCTATAAATTGCATGTTTTAAGTATTCTAACCTCTTCTCTGCCTCCAGTCTGTCCATCCTTTTCCAAAGTCTGTTGACTAATAATTCTTGTTCTTGTTCCAGAGTGTTCTCAAGATCCACTTTTTCTTTCCTCAGCTGATGAAATAACAATGAAACTAGACTAGCTTAAGGTGGCTGAACACAGTTTTCCAAACTTTGGAAGTACTTTTGCTTAAATTATAATGCTTTATTTCGCTTTCACGTCCAAACCGTTGCAGCTAACGAGCTCAAAGTTGGCAGGATTCAACACAGGCCGCCCAAGCTAAAGATAAGAGAACAGTGTCACGGTATAAGCGGTATTGTGTTACAACGGCTCGATTTATAAGGATTTGTATGGGAACGCAACGGTTATGTTTTAGAAGATATAAAATTGAACGTTTTGTGAATAAAAACGACTTTAATACCCTGTTGCTGTGTTGTATTCTTTGTAGTTTGCCAGCTTCTCAGGCCGGTTTGAGGCGATTTTGGCGAGTTATAGTTTTGTGAAGTTTTCCGTTAATATATTTATTGAAGGCAAGAAACCGTATTTCAAATCCAATCACTCGAAGATCAATAAATTCCGTTAAAATGCTCAAATCGCCTCAAAACTTCCACCAGTGTAATCTCCGATCACGAATGTTCCCTCTGGTTGTTTTTTCGGCTTCCAAATGCCGTTCTAACTGCAGATAAACTTTCGTCAGTTCGACACTCACGTTTCTCAATACCCGTTGTAAGTTTGAACCACACACAAAATCGTCAAGTCGACAAAATCACCCTACGCTGGGGAGGGGCATGGACGTATTTTCATCCATGCAAAATGACACTGCGGAGCCCGGAGAGGTCGATTGTCACTTGAAACCGGAAACCAGCATGTGAAAATTTCCCGCCTAAACGTCGCTAACCGTCACATTCCATCGAGGAATCAATCCATCCGTCTGAAAGCAGATATTTATCGGCGGTTTATCGGACTCGAAAATAGCAAGCAGAGAAGAAAATATCTAAATCTTGGAGATACTCAACAGCATAGAAATTGCTTTTTAATCCGTTCAGCTTGAAGAATAAGGCATTAACTTTTAGATTTGAATTACAATTTGAAAGTCAGTGTGACAATCGACCTCTCCGGGCCCCACAGTGTCATTTTGCATGGATGACAATACGTCGATGACAATACAGTACGTCAATGCCCTCCCCGGCGGCGTAGGGTGATTTTGTCGCCATTTTGTGTGGTTCAAACGTACAACGGGTATAAAGAAACGAGAGTGTCGAACTGACAAAAGTTTATCTGCAGTTAGAAAGGCATTTGGAAGCAAAAAAAAACAACCAGAGGGAACAATCGTGATCGGAGATTACACTGGTGGAAGTTTTGAGACAATTTGAGCATTTCAATATGAGATTATCACGTCATTGCGTTGTATTTTGGCTTTCAGTTTGGACTCTATCATGTTGTTGTCGCGTTAAGGTACCCACCCAGGCAAATTTAGGGTTTTTTTCTTTAAAATATTTCTTACCAAATGTCTCAAACTATTCAAGATACTTTACAGAATGAATCATCAATATATATAACACTTGAAAATTCACCTGTTTTTTGTGCAGCAGACCCCCTACGGGGGTACTTGGATTAAATATTAACCTATGTCTGAGACAAAGATTTGCTTTTTTTGTTAGAACTGACCCAAGAAACCAAAATATGAAAACAGAAATGCTGAAATATAAATAAAAGGAATAAATCTGTGGTTGGGTTTCAGTGAAATGTTCAAAAATCTGAAGTTATTACAGCAAGCCTGAAAGTGAACTTTGCACACCAAGAAAATGGTATATATTTACTTTCCCCGGCCACTTAACCACAGATTTGTTCGATAGATACTTGTGAAACATCCTGCCAAGTTTTGTAGAAAAAATCCCTTTGGTTGTTTCAAAAAACGAAATTTTGTAGTTGTAAATCCTTCATGTAAGCACTACCACTTGAATTGAAGGTTCCAATATTAAGAAATCCAAGCAAATTTGGCAAAAGGATCGAAGCCATTGTCTTGTGCTGCCATTTTGAATCAATTTCCGCTGTTCAACTGCTCTGTGGACGCGATTTTGACTCGTTTTACCCCAACCCATCCCTACTGAGTCTTGTTTTGTTTACCCGTTGCTAGGTGGATCAGCTTTCTTCCATTCACAGCATGCGCTAAATTTGGTAGCATGTCGGGGTTAAAAATCCACATGCATGTTTCAGAAATGAATTGTTTTGCTCTAACATCTTCTAGTTCTTCATTATTTAGAAGGTTTGATGTTCAGAAGAGCCTGGTAAACGTTGATTTTTTCTAAGAAGAGTATCTCTGCAGGAGCTCCTGTGGTGTGGCGTTTGACCTCAGTTAAATTTGATCCCTTTGAACATGATGTCTGTTATTACTTTAGTCAGTGTTTAGTTGGTTTTCACGCTTTATTACAGCTACCCAGTGGCACATAAAAGCTTGCTTTCACTCAGTTCTATTTTGCGAAAGGTTTAGCCTACCTAATTTGACCGGCTTGTGGACAAATGGATAAGTTTGCTGCTGCCGTGAAAGATGTTTTTGGTATGTTCTCTTGCGATTTTTGTCATGCTGTGCCGTCTGTCAATTATTGCAAGATGCAAAGTTAGTCCTTTCTTTTTTGGTCGCTCCTAAACCAAACTTTTATCGTAGAATGCATCTATGGACTGTTTTCTTCCATGTGTTTCTCTTAATTGCTTTAGTTTTACCGGGACTGCTAAGATTCCATGATCGTCAGGCAATGGACCTTGCCACCTACGGGCACTTTTCTTAGTAACGGAAGTGAAACACACAGCTCAATTTCCGGTAAATATTACAACTTCGGAAACAATTTTCTTCAACTTGGTGCAAGAATATCCTAAAAATAAATGCATTTTGAGAAATTAGGTGTAATTTACTTCATGTATACAAATTTTGAGCGCTTTTAAAAATTCAAAGTTTTTGCCTGGGCGGGTACCTTAAGTGTTCTACATAGTATCAGCCTTGTTTACTTTATTTGTATTTCTATTTTTGACTGATTAAATTTTCACAGATCCTACGTAGACATTTTTTTCACAGTTTTCACAGGCCGTGCCACTTTATTCACTTTTAGTTTTCAATACGTCAGCTTAAGTCAGCTTTGTGTGAAATTAGAGACATGTACGTGCATCTAATGTGTATTCCGTCTCAATAACCGCAAAATCTTCTTTCCGTTTCGAAAATTTAAGGTGGCTATGAATTCTCTCGGCAAAATTTTTTTAAACTTTGCAAAAAGTTGTATCTTAACATGCTGATCATTATTCAATTATAAAAAATGGGGGTCGCCGGGCTCGTTTTTTAGTTATAAGCACTTAAAGCTAAAAATAAGGGTGTTTTTGACAGGTAATACTGTTGCTATGGTAACCTAATATACCAGAAAGATGATCATAACGTGTTCACCAATGATTGGGCAATCGTTTGATACCTTTATTTTATCATCAACTGATATAGGATGGTAGTATCGATCAATCAAAACACAGGGGCTGTAAACCGTTTCCAGCCACCTTAAAACAATAAACAGACCGTTTTACAGCCCCCTCTCTCCCCCCTATCCAATGTTGGAGCCTAGCAATGCAATCCTGTGAGAATAAGGTCGTGTCTGTGAAATGACTCGCAATATTGATTTGGGGGGGGGGGGGGGTTGGAGTAAATCAGTATTTAAATATTAGCTGTTGGAAGAAGCCTTTGTTTGTTGAACAATGGAAATCAGCGGAGCGATAAAAAGCGATGTTCAAACAGGTAAATCGGCAAACTTCATGTTTCACGCTGTTATTTTCGAAGGTTCGAGTCCTTTGCGCGACATATTTTTCTGTGCATTTTTTTTTAAATGAAAAGGAAAAGGAAAAAAAAAATTGTTCAAAATCGACATAAGGCAGTTATGCCCTCAGCCCTTCATTTAATATAACACTTACAATGCACTAAAAAAATTCAGATACTTCAATTATCTTGAAGAAAAACAATTTCTTGACTTCACTGCCCACGTTAAAACCGGCCATCTGATGTTAAAAACACATCACTGGTTTTAATTTAATTAACCAAACTCAAAGTTTCACTCGCAACCAGCTTAGCAAATTCCACAAATGAAACAGGTTTTACAAGACAGAGCGTTATAAATATCATTTTAACGAACTCTTTGTGTAGAATTTAGCAATTTTATTCGTAAGCAATATCACTCACTTTCCGTGCATTGTGGCATTCCGCTCATCTTATGTTTCTTGGCTAGCGCTTTGGTGAAATATGAGCCATGGGAACAGCTGAATTTCATTGGCTCAGCTTTAATATAATTACGTTTGTTGACTTAACAAAAGAACCAAATGCAAACAAATAAATCTTTGAATCGAGCGGTGAACGTAAACATCGAAATAACCGATGGAATTAAAACAATTGCTTTGAATCAGATAAAAATAATTCTGAATCGAGAAGACACATATTCTTAACTCAGCAATAAAAACGCCAGCCAATTTCGACTTCAGTACTGGCGCTTCGGCTGTTCTTTGGCATTGCGAGTCGCGACTCAAAACAAGAGCACAGCTGAATGAAATTCGTGGAGAGCCAGAAAAATGTACGCAAACTTTAAAAATAAGAAAAATATGTTCCTTTCTGAAAATTCCTTATTATCCCAAACTTTTTTAAACTTCTTTGGAAGCTTCAGCTTTCAATTAAATTGCATGAAAAAATAATTTAATATATTTACGATGTACTTCTTGTTAGGAATGTACTACAGATCTTCGGCGCATGCGTAAATTTACATGTAAGCACCTTATTCTAGAATGAAAGCTACCACAATGACAGGAAAGCGTTGTCCGAAACAAATATATATTGTGCTAAATACAAGTAGAACTAGCGCAGAAAGATCACTCACATTTTGCGTGGTGTGCATGCGTGCCCCACGCAAGAGTTATTAATTCATAATTTATTTAATTAATTAATTGATTATCAAAGTTTACGGCATAGCGAACTAGCTTCTTATCACCAGGACAGTCCCACACATCCATACCTATAGTGCACTTTGCACTAAAAATAACTAATAAAACGTAAAAAAAGACTAAAAATAGAGAAAAAGTGTCATAATTATAGTGAATAGTCACAAACGTTCCGGGTATAGCGTATACGAGATGAAACGTTAGAAAACCTACTGATAAAACTGTAACCATTTAATGAGCTCATTAACCTACTGATAAAACTGTAACCATTTAATGAGCTCATTAACGTGGTAACTAAGAATCAGCATAGAATGATGAAGAACATTGATGATGCACTTAAATGAGTGACTGTTCAGAAGGTACACGACAGAGTGCAGCCGCGCACGAATGATTTTAAATTTAACGGATGAGTCACGCGCATGAGCAAATCCTCAGCGCGAGCTATTACAGTTAATCCCGATAATGGCACGAGCAAACCAAAACGAATGAGTCAATCCTGAGAAGACTACGACAACGGTGCGAGAACCCGAGATACAGCCGAACCCACAAAGGTCACTATGAGCATAACCAACCGTCCCAAAATGTCTACGGACACATGGTCCGACAAAACGGGTCCCGCAGTTTGGCAACATCTCGGGTTAGGTCATGAACCGCCATATGGTGAAGCAAAGCCTGAGCATATGGATAAGCATAGTCTTTGTACAGCGCAAGCACTGTAAATGTATTATTTTTTGCAATTTCCCTGGAAACGCACTTCCTGTTCTCACGAATGAGTAAAACTATTTCGTTAAACTTGTTGTCACCATACCTGTTGACCTTATATTAACTGACGCTGAGAAATCAGTACTTCGTAAGGGCCTAATTTTTGTTCCAATTGAAAAGAACATTAAGGAGTACCAAACTAAAGCTGACTGTGAGAAATTTTACCGTTGCCTTCGCCTAAAGACCCATGTCCACAATCATGACAACGATGATGACGTAACGAATCCAGAAGATTGTTTCGCCAAATTCAATACCAAAATTTCTACCTGGACTCCACCTGATGGTAGTTTCTCTGCAGTCGATCATTATATCGATCGTTGCCGACGATCTATTAATGCTTTGGATTTTAAAGCCAAAACCACCTACAACAACCTACCACAGGCTGAGAAGGAGGCACTGAAAAAATTGGAGAAACGACAAGACATCATCATCAAACCCGCTGACAAAGGTGGGGCCGTTGTCATCTGGTCCCGTCCCTTATACATCGAGGAGGCACTTCGTCAACTATTGGACGGTCGTTTTTATGATAGCCTTGACAGTGTTCCTCTTAAGGAATACCAGAACAAGGTTAAGGCTACCGTGAAGGATATGATCTTGAAAAACGAACTTCCACCTTCAGCAAAAAATCTTATCGTCAACGCACCCCGTACTTCTCGTTTCTATTTACTTCCGAAAATCCAACAACCCAGGAAGACCAATTGTGTCAGCATGTAACTGCCCAACGGAGAACATCGCTGCCTACCTTGACGAAGTTATGTCACCCCTAGTGGCCAACTTGGCATCCTTTGTCAAGGACACTAACCACACCCTCGAAATCTTCAACACCTTCGATTTCAACAATTCCAATCCTGATCAACGCTTCCTCTTTACGATGGATGTCAAGTCGTTGTATACGGTAATACCTAATGACTGAGGTTTACAGGCTTTAGCTCATTTTCTTGACAAGCGCCCTGTGCTTGAGCCGCCAACTTCAACATTAACCTGTTTAGCTGAACTAACTAGTTCTCACGCTGAATGCGTAAAATGGGCCCTAATTACGCCTGTCTTTTCGTTGGATATATGGAGGAGCGAATGTTGCCCACCTACACAGGATACATTCCTCCACTATATAAGCGGTATATTGACGATGTCGTTGGAGCAGCCTTGTGTGATCGAGGGGAACTGGAGGATTTCATCAACCATGTTTCAAACTTCCATTCCGCTCTACAATTCACACACACCATCTCACAAACTGAGCTACCTTTCCTGGACATCAAACTCCGCACATCTGGCAGTAAAATTGCAACATCTGTTTACTACAAAGAAACCGACACCCACAACTACCTTCACTACACCTCTTCTCACCCTCAGCACTGTAAAAACAGCATCGCGTACAGCCAGTTTCTACGCCTCCGCCGTATCTGCTCTGATGACAGTGACTTTACAGAAGTACCAGGTACATTTGCATGTCAACACCCCCGGTGCCGCACCTGCCAATACACCACGTCTAACATCAATGTACGCGGGCCAAAGAGTTCAACCACCATCCGCAAACACTACCTACAAATCAGAAAACATGGTGTACTGCATCTCTTGCCGTCAATGCCCCCTCTTATACATCGGAGAGACCGGTCGAAGTCTACGCGAACGTTTTGGCGAACACCAAAAGAAGACTCCTGGTTTCCCTGTGGCCAAGCATTTCAATTCTGCCAGCCACACTCTTTCTGACATCATGATCAGGGGGTTGAGGATGTGCACCGGGACAAGCCTCCGCAGAAAACAGCAAGAAATGGAAATCATTTTTAGGCTCGGTACTACACAGCCACAAGGCCTAAATAATGCTTTCCATTTCCTATAAACTGCGCGTGCATGGTGCTACCTCTGCGCGCGCCCATGCCAAGTTTTTTCAAATTTAAGCCGCGCATACCAATAATGGTATTCACACTGAAGAAGGGCTATGCACGAAACGTTTGTGACTATTCACTATAGGACGCTTTTTCTCTATTTTTAGTCTTTTTTTACGTTTTATTAGTTATTTTTGAATTGAAGTATTGATTAAGATTTGTTTGTCATTATGATTCATGATCGGCGAAAAACACAACACACAATCGCACAACATCACAACATCGACATGTTTTCATGCAGCATAAATTATCTTGAGTATTTTGAATGATAGCCAATCCGAGTTGATTCTAAACAATGCCTTCTATCAAGCAACCAATCAGAGCGCTCGTGGTCCCCGAATTCTGGAAAAACAGCAGGGAACTGGAACACGATTAGGAATGCAGTTTCGCAGACGACCGTTTTCCGCGTGAAGCAAGGAAATAGGCGACGTCTGCACACAGGCTATTTAAAAATTCCTCTGTTAAATTTCAGATTTTTTGCAATAGGCCATTGTCTGGAGTATTTTCTTGCCAAATTTCATGAAATTCTAATAAGCGGTTCTTAAGAAATCGGCGCATTTTCGAAAAAAACACTAAAAGCATTTGATCTCAATTTTTTTATGAAGTGCGCATGCGCTGCATAAATGGTTCTCACGGCAACGATGAAAATCCTGCAAAATGGCTGGGTTCTTTGAGTCCTGACTTTTTCTGAGATACTGTTCCAACATGCAACAGATTGTGTAATTTTTAAGCACTTTGTAATCCATATAAACCAGCAGGGAACAAATAAAATGATCACTGTGTATCGGCGCCATGTTTGTTTTTCTCAACCATCGTGTGCGCGCTACCTCACGTCATGCAATGAAAACTGTGTTCAGCCACCTTAAATTGACCCTTATGTTATACTTGTCTTGTCTTCAGTGATTTTTTTAATGTCATTGCTATTATTGTTTATATTTTGTATTTTCATTTGACTCAAGTATGGCTTTGTTTTCAGTTAGATTTATAACTAGGTTTTATGGCTTTTATTAGAATTCTAAAGAAACCAAGGAAGAGTCTGCCACCACCCACCCCCACATTCTCCCAGTCCAAATATGGTTAATCAAACTACCTGTTCCAAAGTGGTCTGTTTTGAAGTAACATCTGACTCAAGCTTATCAATCTTCCTCATCAGTTTGTTTACTTGATATTCTTGCTCTTGTTCTAAAGTTTGTTCCAACTGAATCTTTTCTTGACGCAACTAAAATAAACAACAGATTGAGTGCATCAGAATTCCTGTACTTCAAGGCAAGTACTGCCTGTGTTTAATTTGTTTAAATACAGCAGAACCCAGCAAACTCGATTAACTCGAACGACCCGCTAATTCGAACTAATTTTACTTTCCCTTGGCTCAAATTGACCCCGATAACTCGAACTCTATTTTAAAAATGTCGGTCAGTAAACCTCAAAGTGTCAGAACCTAGCTGATTGACGTGTCAAAATCTTTAATCTTTACTGATAACAACATGATAATGTATGGAAATATAATAACCCAAATCGGAGTTCTAAAAAGCACATGCGCGCGTCGGGATAAAAGCAAGCATTAGTCAAAAATACAGTAGAAGTCAAATTTAAATAACAAAATAACAAAAGAACAAATTTGGGATAAAAACACATGCACGCTGCACCAATTCTTCAAACTCCGATTTGGCTTATTCAAGCCCATGAAAGACCGTATTTATGACGTATTTAAACGTTCTTATCAAAAGGCTCTTATAAAACAAACTACCCATTTCCCGCTGATAATTTCAGGACATAAAGAATAAAGGTTAATCCGAGTAATTGCATTGTGTCAAATATATGGACAACAAAATACAACTAGAAACTTTCTGTGGCTATATTTCAGTATGATTCTACATGTACACCATCTTCAGACTAAAGTGACATACAAAGTGCGGAGTTTAAATACTAGGTGGTAATATGCATTAATACACACATGAAAAACAAAACAAAGAAGGTACTCAGGAGAAAAGGCAAAGTTCTCTGCTGGCTTTTAAAGGAATCCTCCACTGTTGGATCAAGTTAGTAATAAATTGATGGAAAATAATCTAAACCAAAAATTTGTTAAAAAACAAGTAAAATTATTTCAGTGTTAACAAAAAAACTGGCTACAAATCTCTGCCATTTTGGGTTTCAAATTACCCGCGCGCCGCCATCTTGGATGTTATGACGTTTCATGGTTGCCCCTTTTGTTATACAACAAAAGAGCTATTGTTTTATGACAATAGTGGCAACCACAATACGTCATATAATTCAAAATGGCGGCGCGCGGGAAATTTAAACCCCAAAATGGCTGATATCTGTATCCAATTTTTCCGTACAGTTAACGTTTTTTCAAATTCATTTGAACAAATTTTCAGTTTAGACAATATTTCCAACAATTTAACGGCAATTTGTTCCAACAGTGGAGGTTTCCTTTAAGCCATTGTTTAGTGATGGTCGGAGACGCTTGATGTGATAAGCTCACAATTGCGTAGATGTTTATGAATAGCGCTTTCTTTGTCCGAAAGCGCGTGTTCTTGTGCGCGGACAAAGAGATTTCTGTTCGTTTTACCAACATAAGATGAATTGCAACCAGGGCAACTGAATTTGTATACAACGTTAGATTTACTTAACTGCGGCGTTTTGTCCTTGGTATTGGTAAAGAAACAAACTTTAGTTGTTTTCTCTCTTACTCTTATATCTACATTCAGGTTGACTAAATATCTACGAAGTTTACGCTTGAATTTCTTGACTAATTGTGCAGTCAGATCACCGATGTACGGGACAGAAAGCCAAATGGTGGTAGAGTCCTGCTTGTTATCCGAGCTGACGGTGGTAGTCTGATGGACCCTGTTTTGTGCGATTTGAGAGAAGCGCTGAATCAGTGAGTTAGCAATTCGCTTGGGAAAACTGTTCCACGATAAGATCTTTCTTAGTAGTTTGAACTCGGATTTTATTTTGTTTGGGGAACAGATTCGGTGTATGCGGTCGACCAATGCTCTAATCCAAGATATGTTGTGACGCCACGGAACAAAGCTATCGAAGTTCGTGTATTGACCAGCTGTGAAAGTATCTTTTCTGTAGATGCCAATGCCATCGGCTGCGATGTTAATATCTAGAAAGTGCGGAGTCGTGTTTTCGAACAGGTCACAAGTAAAGTGAATGTTCGAAAACACGACTTCGCACTCTCGGACAAAGAAAGCGCTATTCATAAACATCTACGCAATTGTGAGCTTTTCACGCATATTCAAGATCTTTGTAATTTATCAGATATTTTTGGTAATATCAATGCTCCGCCTTCTACTTCTACAAACAAATAATTTTTCATCCAAGCAGTCCGAGTTAACACCATTATACTGGACAGTGATGATAACTGGAATCTCCTATTATACAAAGAAGCTTATCACATCAAGCGTCTCCGACCATCACTAAACAATGGCTTAAAAGCCAGCAGAGAACTTTGCCTTTTCTCCTGAGTACCTTCTTTGTTTTGTTTTTCATGTGTGTGTATTAATGCAAATTACCACCTAGTATTTAAACTCCGCACTTTGTTTTGTCACTTTAGTCTGAAGATGGTGTAGAATCATACCGAAATATAGCCACAGAAAGTTTCTAGTTGTATTTTGTTGTCCATATATTTGATACAATGCAATTACTCGGATTAACCTTTATTCTTTAAAACAAACTAATTGTACCAAAACCCAGAGACTCAATGGCTAGTGCAAAGTGTTTAATTTAAATTTGCAAGTTAGTCGACAGTCCAGTCCTTATTTTCCAGCAGTGAGGGAGTGAGAGTGAGGCAGTGAGGGTGATATTAACTCGGATACTCAAAGGGTAAGTACAGCATGTAATCACCCACCTATCAATTTACATGTAGGTGAAACGTAGCTGTCAGCCACCGCCCCCCCCCCCCCCCCCCTCCTCAACTCCCACCCCTCCCCACTTCATTCCATCCCAACCTAAACCTAACCTAAGCTGGTGGGTGCGGAGAGTACAAAACCCCATTGCTAGAAAAATATGGGTCTGATCTGTGACAAGCAATATTATTATTGTCTTTACATATTTCTTCCCTATATTAAATGCTACTAGACAAAGACACAAATGCATAAGAATGCGTGACAGCTGAAACGAACATGTGCGTTACATGGGACAAGGTCAAATAAAAAATATATATTTCAGTTCACATTTAAAACATTCACCCTTTTAGTTCTGGTTTACCAATAAATATTTAGTGTAACAGTTTTAAAATGTGTAGTAAATAGTGTATTTTACACCCTTGTATTGGGAAGCCTTCAAATATTCATGTACAATGTAATTTCATTGATGACCTTTTGACCCAGACATGCTACAAAATATTTATTATTCATACACTAAAGTACTTGAATTTAACAACAGTTCATATAGCAGAACACTCAAAAAACTTCAAATACTTTGATTATCTTGAAGAAAAAAAAAATTATTGACTTCAACCCACAGAAAAACACCATCTGATGTAAAAAAAAAAACATATCTGGTTTTAATTTAATTAAACAAATGTTTTAATCTCATTAAGTTGTTTTGACCTCTTGAAAAACAAGTATCTCATTTAATTTTGCTTTCAAGATCCATATTTACAAAGAACCGATTAAGCCGGAAATAAATAGAAGAAAGTGAAAATCCTGCTGAAAAAATTGAAAATATTTTATTTCATTCAAAATGTAAAGTTTCAATCAACCGAAAAACAACAACTAATTGAATTATCAAATCGTCAAGGAACAGGACATATTACTCTGTTGTGACAAGAATACATGTGAAAGCTGAAACGAACATGTGCGGGAAAGAATGGTTGCTGTTTGAATCTGTGTTATGAAAATGTGTACGTGAGACGGGCGTGAGACACGTCGCAAAGTAGTAATATGCAAATTTAGTCTAAAGTGTAACATGACACACATGAACGCTTTCGTGAATCTATTTTTAGTGTAACACGATGTGAATTTTGCGCGTCGACCGGAGATGCAAACCAAACGGTACAAACGTTTTTACAGGCTGAACGAAACACTAATTTTGAACACTGATTACTTCTAATTTAATTTAAATTTCGTTCAAAAATATCATTAATGCTAGAAATTCAGTTTTATCTCTGGCCTGCAAGCAGACAACAGTAAATACGTGGAAAATGAAAAGTTGTCCCATTCATTGACAATTATAGCTAAGAGTGCCCGATTTGACACTTCATAGATACGCCATACTTTCACGATCAAAATTTTCCTTTCTGAAAATTCCTTATGATCCCAAACTGTTTCGAAATCTATCTTGAAGCTTCTTCTTTTAGTTACATTGCGTGAAAAAATAATTCAATTATATCTGCGATGCACTTGTTGTTAGTAACGTACTACAGGATGGTCTTTAGCGCACGCGTGAAATTTACATGTAAGCAGAAAGCTACCATAAGGAGGGCAAAGCGTCGTCTGAAACAAATATATATTGCGCTAAATACAAGTACAGTTTATAGTAATAACGCAGATAGATCACCCACGTTTTGCGTGGTGAGCACACGTGACCCCAAGATTTATTAATTTGTATTAATTAATTAATTGATTATCAAAGTTTATGGCATAGTGAACTAGCGAACCAGCGACTTATCACTTATCGGCCCTACACAAAACCATACCTATAGTGAACTTTGCACTAATGACTTGTGATTGTGAATGAATAATAAACCATAATAAACCATAATTAATACATGTACTTCAACTCCAACCCTGCTAACTTGTTTCCCTTGGGATTTCGAGTTAGCGGGTTCTACTGGGAGTATTGTATAGTCCTCATGGACTGGTCAATAAGTACTAGGGGGGGGGGGGGGCAAAAAGGGGAGGGGGTTGGTCATTAGATTTTGAGCCCTCATCACATTTATAACTTTAAATATAAAGTGACAAGCAAAGTAGAACTAACTGTCATTTGTTTGTAAGCATAAATTGGTACATTTCATAACGTGTAGCAGTTTTTGAATATGTATTTTTAGCCATTTCAGAAGACCCAAATATAAAATTTCCTGGGGGAGCATGCCCCCTGACCCGGCTAAATGACTTGTGATCATGTGATTACTTTTACCCTTTCACTCCACCCTGTGTAGGTTCAATTACGCCAGTTCGCTCCTTTCTATGAAACTTTGGATCAGGTGCAAACATGAATGGTGAGAAATACAGTGGTTGTGGATTCTGATGTCAATTTCTGTCAAATACCAATTTTGCACATCAAGAAATTACCTACTGATTGAATTGGAGGGTTGTTTTCAGTTTTTCATAATTTTATTATATCTCTTATATAGTATGCGCGCTGTGATTGGTCAATTTTACGGGTCGTATTCTACAGTACGGCCCGCGGAATTTAAGAGTGCTACTGATCATGACGCCATCTTTGCAACTTAGTTTCGATTAATTTCAAATTCTGCATAATAATGTCTCAGGAAGACGATTTTGAAACCTACATGTACTTAAAACGTACTTTGCAATCGGATGAAAGAGCTTTAAAAACAAAAGCGAAGTGAAGAGGATCTTCCAAACTTCAAACGTGATTTATCAGTCGGGAGCTTTTAGAAGCCGAGGACGTCCAAGATGAAGATCAACCCGGCGAGCTGGGCTCGATTCAGGAACTTGACAGTTTTATCTCTGCCGAAAAGTCCGCAAACTGACTGTGAAAGAGACGAATTCTGAATGGAAAAGGTTTGAAAACGTCTGTTAAGAGCAGACGAATGGAA
Source organism: Desmophyllum pertusum (assembly GCA_029204205.1). NCBI lineage: Eukaryota > Metazoa > Cnidaria > Anthozoa > Scleractinia > Caryophylliidae > Desmophyllum > Desmophyllum pertusum. The sequence goes on from MU827780.1 coordinate 2,215,234, forward strand.
CATTTAACGCCGTGGAAAACGTAAGTCTTGCTGTTTTTGACAAGCTCCTCTGCAAATTTTTCACTAAGTTATTATGCGACTTCTGCAGCAAACACTTCTCAGGACGACACAACAAAGCGCCACAAAATGGACGGCAGTATCTGAGAAGACTTTTGTCCCGTAGCTTCTTGACAATTTTAGTGTTCTCTCGTTCAGTTTTTGTAAGAAATACTCTGACTCGTATTTTCGGAAAATTACCCCAAATTCTAAAAGACGGAATACAAAAAATAAATAAATAAAATACGGAAGAGAAAAAATAAAATAAAGATAACATACGTCTTTCTTTCGATCGTTCGAGAGGAAATCGAAGCTTGCTCGCTCCAACAATCGAAAGAAAGCGTGACTATAACTCGCAGTCTAGTTTGTCATAAGAGAGAATGCTGTCCTCGAAATCCCACCTGCTTGGCAAAATAAGATGACTTAGTTTTTGGAGGATCGATCGCGTAACATTTGCAAGTTTCTGTCTCGTAGCACGAGCGAGTGGAAATTGAAGCTCACCCCAATTTCCGCTTGCTCGCGCTTCTCTTAATTGAAATACAGTTGAACCCCGATTAAGCGGTCACCTTTTAAGCGGCCACCCCCGGTTAAGCGGCCAGTTATCAAAGTCCCGAAATTATTGTCAGTATAATACTGTAAATAAAACCCTTAATTAAGCGGCCACCCCTATTAAATGGCCGTGGCCACCTTTTGGCCATCCTGATGAGGGCTTTCCTATTGTTTTTACCCCGATTAAGCGGCCACTAAGAATCTAATACACGTAGTTTGGCCTTGTTTTGAAAAACCTGATGACAGATAAGAGTCTGAAATAGAAGGTGATGAATAATTAAAACATTCAAACAACAGTTGTCACAAGCCTCCAAGCGTGTTGTATTCAGATAAAGTGACGTTTATACCACGCCTTATGCTAATTTCTGACGAAACCCCGTTTAAGCGGCCAACCCCGATTAAGCGGCCACTTGCCATTTCCCCGAGGGTGACCGCTTAATCGGGGTTCGACTGTAGCTGCATAACTTTCATAACGTCTATACGACACAAATTTTGACCTACTTCATATTCCCACACCTCATCCCCTTCAGCAACTGAATTCTGTTTACTACCGAACAACACTGCAGAGCTTACACTTCTCTCCTTGATCTTCTTTTATTTAATTGTTCATTTAAAATACATGTGACTATTATTCAGAAACTAGTCATTAGAGGGTCACCACTTTATGACGGATAACCCCAAATTCAAGTGAAAGCAATAGAACGATTTGGATTTCAATTGATTTATTCGATGGTTTGACTGTTATTTGTTCTATAACTGTGGTCATTTATCCCTGTTTCTAGAGTAAAAATATAGGTTTGTGATTTTTGATTCAGTCCCATAAGCCGTGAGGAAATCTTTTCCCTTTTACCATAAAAGTTCTATTAAGGTGATTCCTTAGTATTGCATTGCGCATCCTTACTGCGCATGATTTCACACGTAATTAGCGCGCGCGCATAAAGAAAATGGCGGCTTTTCCTTTACGGCTAAGCTCGCCAGAGAGATAAATCGTCATTTTCTCGTAAATGAGTACGGTGACCTATCAATTTTTTCTCTTATTTTGAGTCTAGTAATCACCTTCTTTCTATAAAATAAATATAGACTAATTTCTATTGCAGAATAATAAATAATCACCGGAAACATGAACTTAGCTAATAAAAACGTTTCTGGAAGCTGATATTATAAGGAATTATGGGGTATATACAAGGTCCACCTGCTCCTAAACAAATACCGTCACCTCCCTTTTTTATTTCAAAATTTAAGTTCCCATAAGATAAACAACCAATAGGCAAAATTTGAATGAAAATCTATTGTAAGTTCTATTTCGATGGAATGACCTTAAGAACCCCGGGGGGCTTATTTAATTTCAGGCCCCAAGAAGGGGGTCTTAATTAGAGAGGGGGGCTAAATAGAGCTTTTACGGTATTATCTTCTAGCAATATGGTAAAAACTCCTTCCCAGACCTCTGCTCACGCTCGCATTCATATTTGGAAATCCAATATGGCGGACTACAAATTATATCGTACGTACTTCATGCTACTGTACCAAGATTTTGTCAGAGAAACAGTCTCAAACATTACATTATTTTCTAAACTGCTTTTGCGTTAAAAATCTTTTATATGTTATCCGAAAACGTAACCAAAGAAAATTCTATTTATACATGTATTAAGTTTACAGCCGATCAACATCGTCTCCTCTGCTGACTGATCGAAGTGGCCGGCAAAACCTAGCAGGGTAGCCGGCAAAGTTCGCCGGCTGCCGGCTCTTATATACAACCCTGCAAATGTCTTAAATTTGAATGAGCCATAACTTTGCAGCCGTTGAACCGAAGAAGCTCAAACTTCTCAAGACAATATATTTTTCAGTGCCTTTTAACGTGATTAACCTTAATTTCTTTGAAAACCAAACCAACCAATAAATTGCAGGGTGGCCATTTATGAATAAGGTGTGTGCCAACTATTTGATGAAATATTTATAGCTGTATGAACTTAGCCTGCTGGTCTCTTTTGGGATTCGCATGATGAGGCTCTCTTTTGGGATTTGCACCACAGTGCAATTCAAAGTGAAAAATTGATTTTGAACGACTTTTAAACAGATCAGACTTCATCAATGTTTCCACAAGAAGTAACAATCTTTGTTGCCCAAGCTTTGCTTTGAAGTAACGTACAAATCTGGTAAAGGTAATCGTCGTGTTTTCCCTTCCTTGCGAGCTGTACAACAAAGTTTTTCCACGACAAAATGGTCATCAACTAATAAAGAACAAACCGCCATGCTTACCTCTCAGCTTGGTAGATACTTCATGTATGCAGACACTTTAGGGAAGTTATAAGGTATAATATGTGCCTTCATACATGCAGTATCTATTCAGCCGAGAGATAAACATGGCAGTTGCCATCCCCCGCGCATTCTCAAAAAATAATTAGAACAATCCAACAAAATACAAACCCAAAGGATCCCAATATCGCTCGCACTTTCTAACGAGTCCTTACTTCTAGTTATAGAAACTGTAATAGGGGATCCCCTAAGAAAAGTCTGAGAAAACTTGCTGGGATCTCCTGCCAACAATATTAATGAAATTAATAAGAGAATGGTAATAAGAAATGGGGCAAACAATAAAAACTCAAACTCAAAACTTACACTGGCATAGTATATATTTAAGAAAAAAGACATTCATCGACCCTTGGTGTGTTGAGAAGCAGAGGCTGGGATAAAAATGATGGTTCATTAAACTACAAAGAAACTGCACTTGGCATAGATCTGCACTAACAGTGCTATGTACAAATGTATATGAAACTAACTGCATGGAGTGCATGCTGCCAAACAGTGAAATTTTCTTTGAAACTGCTCAAGCTGCGGAAAATGATATTGCATAAATTAAGCTAAACTACGAGCAGCTGCGCTGCATACCACGTACACTGAAAATTACAATTATGGGACTAACAATTATCCTGCAAAATCTCGTGGAATATCGCCTGAGTTGGCTAAGTATCAGGCGATATTCCGCAAGATTGAGCAAGATAAATAATATTAATTGTTTTATTATTCAACAAATTGATAACACAACTAAAACTAGGGGCCTCCCCTTAGGCCATATTGGGTAACGATTATCGCACTTTGCAGATATAAACGGATAACTGTAATGTTTATTAACTGTAATGTTTATTTTCTTTTTTTAGTACAATGGAGGAATTTAATATTTTTGCTATTTTCGTTTGTTATGTTTTGTTTTCAGTTTTGGTCGGGTTTTTTATAGGTTTATTTTATTATATGGCGGAGAGGGAAAGAACAGGCACTGGGTTAGGCCCAAATTCAGCTCAACACTCTCGAGTGGGTTCTGAATGTGGAGCCTCATCCAGTGGATGGAGAAGAAGAGTTAGACGAAGGGTTCGATTCTGGAGAGGAATAGGTTAAGCGGCTTCCTCTTTCCTTCTTCTCCAGTTACAATCCTTTCTTACCTATTTTCTTCCCCTTTTTCTCCTGCCTGCCTTCCGTTCTTTCGGTTCCCTCTCTGTCTTAATTCATTTTGCATTTCTTGGTTGCATGTGTTGAAACACGAAGTATAAGAAAGTTTGGCCGTACTAGCTGAATTTTTGTTTGTTTTGCAACAATATCTGCCATCAGTTCCGTTTTACAAGTGCGGACGGCGATTGTTTTCTCACCGTACTCTTGCATATCAAACTGATTGAATTGTTTATCGTTAGCCCGTCTTTGCATCGCTTGGACTTCAAACGGCGTGGTCTTCTGGTGTCCTGTCCTGGCCTGTCCTGTCCCCTTTAGCACCCCCCCCCCCCCCCCCCCCCGCTTTTCTAAAAAATAATAACTATAATTAATAATAATAAAAATTTCCAGAAGTCATTTCACTAGTTAATGTTTTTACTGGAAGCTGGTGATAAAATTTCTTTTTAAGCGGCCGATGCATCATGGGCATCGAGCCGCTTCAAGAAATGCACTTTTTTTTTCATGTCGCTAGCATTAGTCCTCTTCACGGTTGACATGATGTTATCGCATCTCGCTCTAAAATTAGCCAGTAGAGAATTTCTCTTCCACATTCTTTCTGTAGTGTCGTGTAAGTGCGTAGATGTATTTAGTTTATTACAGTAATCGCATTGGAAAAAGCAAAGACAAATGTCCCACAGCAGCGAACAGCAGTGTTGTTGCAAAATGTGCTAAATTTTGTTGTGTGACCTTTTCTCGTTATTCGATCCCACGGTTGACATGACGCAATCTCTGGTCATGTAAAGATGATGCAATAGAGGTATTGTGCTATGAGCATGAAGCAATCCGCATTGGGATTTCTCTTCCTGATCGCAGTTACGATACCCCGTGGTATATGTTTTTGTAAACGTGATTAGTGTCCTTGGATTAGTGGTATTAAGATAAATTAAGGTATGTTTTCAAATGACTATTTGTCATTAGTTGATGGCATTTAGATATATATTTCAGTTTCTACACAGTAATCTTAAAGTTAACCTATGAAGTCTGGAATAAGCTTATTAATCGTTTGTCGTGAAAGGTTTTAACATTCACACTTTTCCTACAAGAGATGAATAATTCAAATACTTTCTGTCTAGAAATCAAAAATGTGTGCATAAGAAAAGTGATTAGTTTTAATACTAATCTGTGAAGCTGAGCATCTTAAAGTTAACCTATGAAGTCAGGAATAAGCTTATTAATCGTCTTTTCCTACAAGAGATGAATAATTCAAATACTTGCGGTGGAGAAATCAAAAATGTGTGCATAAGAACAGTGATTCTTTTTAATACTAATCTGTGAAGCTGATCATGTATGTGCTGATGCAGAGTTTCAGAATGTAGTTGGATAACAAACAAAAAGTCGTCTTTCTTACTTCAGCAGAAATGAAACTTGATGACTTGAAATGACACAGGGAGCAGAGGAGTCGAATTGCGTTACTGCGTTATTCGATCTTGTTATTGTTTTCTCTTTGTCGTCCCAGCGGGTACTTAATGATCGAATAATGTAGTAACGCAATACACTGCGTATAAAGCCGAATAGATCGACTCACAAAGGTCATCGTATAAAGCATATAAATCGAAACTCGAAAAAGTCCAATTTTGATCCTCTACTGCCTGTGGAAAATATTGAAAATGTTTACATACGGTAGCTTCCTGATCTCAGTCTTTACATATGGATGGAAACAAATTCAAAAAAGCACCACACACGACATAAACTTTGTTGAATCATAGAAATCAAGATTACTCTTTAATCAGTAGTAGTGGACCAAGTCATCTTGAAACATGGACTACTTAAACACAGGATTATCTGTCTGTGATCTTTCTTGAGCTTGTCACAAAGTTCCCTTTTGTTGTTTGAATCGGAAGTGAGCTATCAAAATAATCATTGATAAAAACAACTGTTTTATCAACAACAACAAAATCAACAAAAAATCAACAACAAAAAATCAACAATCAACAAAAAAAAAAATCAACAAAAAAAAAAACTGTTTTATCAACTGCCACGTATTTGAGTTGTATTTTAACTAATCAATCATTTTTTGTTCAATTTATTAAGCGGCCGATCGAGCCGCTTCAAGAAATGGACGGTTTTTTTTCATGTCGCTAGCCCTACCTCATTAAACGAACGATAAAACTCGGTCCCAAAAACATAACAGTTTTTCTTACACAATTCCACAGCATATATGTCATTCACAATTTATTTTCACGTTGAGCGAAAAACACATCTGTGCCCTTGTTGATTATGATGCAATTGACATTAGCTAAAATTTTCTACACAGTAAACTTGACCTAAGCTCAAACTGTTTACATGGAGGGAGGGTGACCCGGGTTCCCGGGTCACCCTCCCTCCATGTAAACAGGCCCTAAATGTTGAAAAAAGATACCCTATTCCGGACGATTCTTAACGATTTTCTTTCTAACCCAAAAGGCTAAACTACTAAGCAGCACTGCGAGTTGTAGTTGTAAAGCTTTTTTAACACTCCTACGCGTTTCCTTTCGTCTGACTACTTCATCTACCCTATGCCAGAGTATCAATTACCGATCTTCATGCCAACTCCTGGGAAACTGATACCCTGATACCCAAAAATGCCTTTTGGTATACCCTGTTCCAGACCAAAATGCTCAAAAACCATACCCTGTCCAGCTGCACGTTCCTATATAGCGAAAATAAGGGAGTGCCCCCCCCCCCCCCCCCCGGGAAATCGGCCGCTTGTAATCCCTTCAGGGGTTCTTGTTAATTTTGATCTACAGTAGTTCGCAACCATTAGCAAAGTAGACGTGATTACAACTGAACAAACCTGATCAAGAGTATAAGTTGCGACAAGTAGATAACTTTGAGCTATAATTGACTGTCTTATCAGGGAATATTGACCTGACACTCTTGACACACTCTTGACCTCCACACTACACCCAGTTTTGGGTATGCAAACAATTTGAAATATTCAGAACTCAATCAGGCTTATTTTCACCTTTAACACAGAGGTAAACTTTATTTTCATTATATTATTGTATGCGTAATCGCTATTGAGTTTGAAAATAAATTGTTTAACGTTTGAATTTCCATCATCTTAACTTAAATAATTTCCTTCCTTTTTCCAGAGATGAAAAACCGTTGAAGTTCATTGTGTTTTTAGACAACCGCGAGTAGACAAGACACTCATGTGGCTAGCAGATGTGTCATGTTGGCGCATAAATTTCACTCTTGCCAGTTTTTAATTTTAGTCATAACATTTTGTTTCGGAAATTTCAACAATAAGTTTTAGAGATTGTCCTTTTCCCTAAAATGTCCTGATTTGGGGCAAATCATGCCAGCGACTTGTAGGAAATCAGGTCAATAGAGCTTCTGGTGATTATATTCCAAATTTGGGCGCTACACGCATGCGTCTTTTGCACAAGTAGCTTGTAGTGTACCATATAGTCCAGCAATATGGTGCAAAAATTTTAGGGAATTGTGCGATTTTTGATAAAAGCACCAAACTTCACCCAGTGATAGCATTTAACACACTGATAAATATTAGATATAGGCCCACTTCAATTTCCCCAGTAAACGACGATTTTAAGGGTGTTGAGTTTACGTCACATGGACCCCCCACAAAGAATATGACTTTTACTACTTCAAGTGTGTTTACTGGTTCCATGATACTAAATATCAGCAGTAAATAACCAGAATCGATTTTATAACCTTGGGCAAGATGAAAGCAGATATTAATAACATTTTTGTGGTTATAACCAGGTCACGTGACTGATGACGTCACTTAATTTCGTGAAGGGAAAATCCAGCTCTTAGTCTTATGGAGTGCCTGTTCCTGAGAATTTTGAAATACTCTCTTTCGCTCTATTCTTCACAAAATGATAGGACGCTCATGCAGGCTCAAAATGTATTCTCCTATGAAATACATCACGACTCTGTCTGCTTGACACTTTTCGCCCGATCATGACAAGCTCTTGTTTTTTGGTGTTACCAAACTGTGTAACCAAACTTAAAAATAGGTCCGCAATGCGTACATGTGGGGGCTTCTATTTAGGTTGGACTTAAGTTGATAATTTTGAATCATTGATCAAAATATCATTCTTCAAATTACTAGAATTCCTTTTTGTGAATTAATTTCGTACATTCATCACAGTTTTTTACATCCAGTTCAAGTTGTTCCCAACAATTTAAGCACTCTTTTTATACACAATCATTTTTTTATTAACTTCACCAGTCCTGAATTAGGAGTCAGGGGTTTTATTAATTTTTTTAAGTAAGCGGCTTACCATGGTGGAATAGGCGGCTGTGACCAATTAAGGGGCCAAAAGGCCCCTTTATACTAGGGGGTCTGGAGGCATGCCCCCCAGAAAATTTTGGATACATTTAACAGGTTCTTTTGGGTTACTTTGATTGCTCAAGGACAAACATTTTTGTTTGTGATTCTCGTGAACATGTTCCACATTAGGTTGACTATCACTGATTTAGACACCTTTGATTTCAAAAGGAACAACCCCTGTTTGTAAGCAAGACAACTGTAAATATGATACAAGGTTTTTAAGCCCTTCAATGCTGAGCAAAGTACATTCCCCAAATGAATGGGGCATCCCATGTAAATCCCTTGAATGAGAGTCAAACATTTTGAAACTTTGTTGTGAATTTCTATAAACTGCAACTGTATTAAAGCCAATAGTTAGCAATCTGCAACTGTATTAAAAACAACAATAATTATTGTAGTTAAACAAGCTTCATGTAATGAATCACTGTACTGTAATGTATACACTTTGTAAAAAATAGGTCCGCGAGGTGTGCTCATGGCTACTGCATTTTTTACTCAGAGAATGCGCATACATGAAGCCCATGAGCCGATTAAACGGAATGGGTTAGGGACTCTCACGATTTCAATCAGTAAGTTATATTTTTCTCTACCCAGCAGTCATGAATCCACATCATCCCTTTATAACATGTATACTAGACATACTAGATATAAACATTTCCACGCCAATGGCTTTCGTTAACTCTCACCAGACCTCTCAATTGATAATATAGGTCAAGACTTCGTTCTCCGAGTTGTCGCCGTTGAGGATAGTGCAGCAACTTTGTTGGTTTTGTTATTTTTTTCTTTGGTGTATTGCATTTGATAACCCTAGCCCTAAGGCAACATCTCTTGCTTTGGCTAACCACACTAAAATAATCAGGCCCGTAGGGCGAGGGATGCGACAGGTGCGTCCGTGGACCGATGGCTGAAAATAAAGTGAATGAAAAGCTCTAATTCGCTAACTGGTGTAGTCTGGAAATGATAAATTCGACCTAAAAACCCTCATACGGAATTTTAATCCCCAGGCTCTATCAAAATGAGAGAAGACTGGGTACCCCAATAATGAACTGCAAAAGGGCTCAGCATGTGTGTCAATATTGGATAAAATGGACCGAACAGAGCCAGAGGTCACAGAAGAGCGAAATAGAAAGGCCGCAGCAAAATCCTGTCAATCGATAGATACATTTGTCCGTAAATTGTAAATTACATGTCACATAAAGTTTCTTGCAATTGTTTGTCATTAATCCATTTTGAATTTAAAAAGTGCAAGAAATTTTTATGTTTATACGTTTGCTTTTTGCTGCCTGGTTTCATATCAAAACGCACGAAATGCGAAATACAGTCGAACCTCTCCACAACGGCCACCTTGGGGACAGAGGTAAGTGGCCGTTGTAGAGAGGTGGCCGTTATGGGGAGGTAGGGTGTAATATGACACCATTTGTTTTTTTTGGGGGGACAACATTTTTATTTAAAAATGCTTATTATAGCATATGAATACGTAACACAATCAAAATGTATCAATAAAACAGAAACCAAAATGATGTTCAGAACAGGAATGTTAACAAAACAAAGCTAGTAAGGTACAGTGAGTACATCAGTTTGTACATCGTTTACTTTCTCTTTCGTGAAATTAAGTTGTCAAGGGTTGTTTGCTTGAGTGAGTGGCTGCGAGGTTCTATTTTAATGTGACTTACTGTGCCACAAGGCATGTTTTTTTTCAATTTCGCAATGCAATTTAAACACAGAGCCTTATCAGCTGTACTCGATTTACGACTGAAATAAAATACAGTACTGTAAAAGCGTAAAAAAAATGGAAAATAGAAAAAAATGGGGGCCTTGTACTTTCTAGTATTGTGTGATTCTTCCATCAGTGGCTAAACACGTGCCGCAATATAAGATACTGTATTGCCCGACGATGCGTGGTACAGATGAGGTTGCGTGACCTTTTATTACTGTACGCCAAAAAAGATAGGGTTTTTAATGGCCGTTGCCGTTGTGGAGAGGTGGCCGTTGTAGAGAGGTTAAAACAAGAGTGAATGTATGGACTGTCCGCCGGGACAAAAGAAAGTGGCCGTTGTGGAGATGTGGCCGTTGTGGAGAGGTGGCCGTTAGTAGAGGTTCGACTGTATCAAAAATTTCCCGGGGGGTACAAACTCGGGAGGCACTCGAAAGTTAGTACGCGCAAGGAAAAGGAGACGTCTGCACGCAGGCTATCCCCTCCCCTTTCGCACTTATTACGGACAGTTTTGTTTGTCCCGACGAAAAGCTCATATATTTTATCTTACATTACAACGGTCACTTTTCCGCTCTCATACAAAGTTAACCTCGCTTATCTGTGCACTGTATATTGTCATGACATGTTTGACAACTGTCTTGCTCACTGTGCTGCGTGGCAGGCGTAACACAAAAGTTTCACTTCCTTGGTCTTTTACTGCAGTCATTAGACGTTGCTTAATACGGACAATTGTTCGTGTCCGTCTTATCCGGGTTCCACTGTACATACGAGGCGTTTCAATCACAGTCAAAACAAAGGGATTTGACTTCACGAAACTGAAAAAAAAACCTGCCAAAAAAACCCCTGCAAACTGTCAAAGCTATTTGCCTTTATCTCTGTAATTGTGTAATAACCCGACCAATTACACGCCGCGAAATTATTGACATATTATAAATAGACGACGAATTATTACACAAGAATCCATCAAAGAACAGTTCTCATCTTGACTCTGCTCATATCCTAGCTAACTGAACTGGGTAATTACAGTACACTGCACGATTCACGTTTAACGTAACAAATTTATTAGGTCACTTTTAGCAACACTCTGCTCTCGTAAACTAGCTCGCCGACTTCTCAGTTGCGGACAACAAACTCTGTTCAGTTTATTTACCTTCATGTCATTTTGATCAGTACATCTAACAAGACTTAAAACCCAAGCTAATTTGAATACAATCACCCACTGTTTTCTTAAAACAACGGAAACTGTGCTCAAATGAGATGATCTTATCTTTCGTCTACAAACCAAGCAGATATAAAGTTCGTCTTTAATTTTAGAAGATATTTTCATATTAAAATCATTCCTCGTTTCGAAAAAAATTTAACACACTTAACAATAGTAGATCTAAAATCCATTTTCTAATATCATTTTGTCACGATGTCCAACGTCAGACTCCCGAAAGCACGGTGAATTAATTTTCTGCAATCCAGCACGCGGCTTTTATCTTTGTCACAACAGCATTCGCAGCATTCATGCTGACATAACAAAATTCTCAAATCACTCATCACTCATACTCTTCTGATTGTCGTCATACTGTAATATCTTTGTTTACACAGCAGCATTCGCGCTGACATAACAGAATCTAAAAATAAATTGCACATCAGCCTTTCAACAACTGAAGCTCTGAAAGATTTTCAAAGAGTTGTAAATTCACGCTAGCATAACAAAATTATTTGGTCCCTCAGCAATACTTTCTTCTCTGACTTCACCCCTCGCGCGCGCGTGTGACTAAATGAGTAAATAATAAATAAATAAAATATTAATATTAAATAAAATGACCCTCCATAGGAAAAGGGGGCTTAAGGTGATTTTTTACAAATGCATTTAAACGCAGCGTTTGAAATGCTTTTCAAACGCATTTCAAATTATTTCAAATGCATTTCAAATGTGTTTCAAACGGTTTCAAACTGAAGGCGTTTCAAACAGAAGAAACGCGTTTCATTGCGTTTGAAACACAAAAATAATTAATTAAGATGTGCATAATTATTTCCATTACAGAGGTTAACGGCCATACGCCGGCCAAATTTATAACAGAGCCGGACAACTAGGGTCTTTTTTTGTAGGGAAGCTCGCGCACGAACTATTAGACGAATGAATAGAAAAAGTTTTGCAGAACCGGTTCAAGCGTGATGGAAACAAGTCCTATTAATAAATGCTAAAAGCGGGAACTTTATAGCTTTAGCTCAAAAATAGTATCCGATATACGGATAGCTTCGAAGGGGCAGCTCATAATCGTGGATTAAACGTAAACAAAATATTAAGAATCGATGACGTGTAAAGTTTCTAAAATTATAAAGTTCATTCGTAAATCTTGTATGCATCATCGACGGTCGTAGCCTAATTTACATTCCGTAGATTATTATCTGTTCTCTGGATCATGCTGGATACATGACGCACGCAATAAAAAACTGCTAACAGCTAGTAGAATTAACACAAAAAAAATCCATAGAGTGCATTAACTGAAAAATTGAAACAGAACTACAAACGTATGTAAAAATCGACCGCCATTTCCTTCATTCAAGATACAATAGAATGTCGCGCTTTTGTGAACAGATGATCGGCGGACTGATTAAACTAAAGATAACACTGACGTCTTCGACCCGCAAAAGTTACAAGTATGTTACAGAGGAGTTAATACATTGAGGTAAATTGTTGTAACATTACAGGAAAGAAAACGAGGAGTTATCGTACTGTGTTGGTTTCACTTGGAATCGAGGCATAGAACTGATGGGCCTCCGTGACAAACGTCAGTGTTGCGTGCGTTATGCTCGATCTGCGGTTAGAAGTCTTGTCTGCTGTCGATGTCATGTCAAGCCTTGTCCGAGCGTTTCTGTTTTAGGTGCACGCTCAATGCATTGCGAAGTGTTTGAAAAACGTTGCAAGATCGTCAATTTATACACATGTAATGATGTTTATACTGTGTACGTGCTCGCTTACACGTTTTTAGAACAACAAATACACCTGAACATTCCTGTTATCTTTCTTGATATCTTTCGCGTATTTATACACGTAAACATGCTTTTAGAACGAGGTTATTCCCCAGGATTATTCCAGCGTCTTTAGAACACTTTTACGCGCTGTTCTCTTATTAAACAAATTAATTACTAGGTACATGATGCAGGCGAGTTGACTTCAGTGTGGGCGAGTTAACTTGTTGGCGAAGCGACCGGCTTCGCATACGGAACTTGATTGACTTTGTCCAAATATTGTACGAAAACCGAGTGGAAGGTTTTCGATGGTTGCGACTCAGATGAAGCTTAAATCAACGGAGACGACGCTCCAAGAACACTAATTCATGCATTGGAATGTCGTACGATCTTGAATTCATACTCGAAAGGAAAGGTAATTACAGAATTACAAGAGTTGACAAATAATGTCATAGCTTGTTCACGCATCATATTTGTTGACATTTCCGTTAATTTTGAGAATACTGCTATGCACTCTATAAAAACTTTCTTGTTGTTTATTTTATTGATCGACCTAACGATGGAATATTACTGAACTTTTAATCAAAAGTAAAAAGTGTGACTGCACCACCGTGATTTATCTAGCTTTTTAAATTTCATTAACGACGCCTGAAGTTACCGTTTACCATCTTCAGTCCAGCATTTGTTGTGTTGTCGAATAATTATGCTTCAGTGGTAATAATAATGCAGGTTGTTGGCAGATGGGCGTTTCAAATGCGTTTCTCCACGTTTCAAACGCTGAAAAAAGTAAACGTTTCTAACACTGTTTGAAATGTGTTTCAAACGGGTTTCAAATGATTTCAAACGGGTTTCAAATATAAACGCCTTGAAACGCTGATGCGATAAGCCCCCTTTTCCTATGGCCGGGAGGGTCACAGTTAACGAATATCACGTCACACGACAACCTTTTACCTGTAGAAATTTCATTTATCTCTTCAGTTATCAATTGCTCGTTTTAAACAACTGAAGCTGTGCCGGAATGATTTTCAAAAATTCTGCTCCAGTAAACTAGCTCGCCGTCTTCTTTTCACGGCTTCGCCCCTCGCGCGTGAGGCTTAAACGTAAGTCTCCTTGAAGCCTAGCCAAACAAACTGACAGCTCCCACATAAACATTACTACCTATTCCTTTTTAGCAACTGATAATATTTATTATCTTTATTTCAGGAAACTTCAATAACGATAGTACAACTCAAACAAATGAATTGTACGAAGGACTCTAAAAGACCGGCGGTTACTCAACAAAAGCTTCAACAATGCGACTCAATCAAACGCGACCCTGTTCGTGCAGTTGTCAAAGAAATACACCTACGTAAATAAAAACATTTAAAAACAAACGTGTCTTTCATATTTATTTTGCAACGCAATTTCTCTCCATGTAGCTCACTAAATATGCCAATCTTCTTTTTGAGCATTGCACTTGACACCACTGTCAATGAAGCGAAACAATCGAACAATGCCATATCATGTTCAGTTATTCAAAGAATTGTTACAAAAAAGTCTTACGAAGGAATGTTACAAAGAATGCTTCGACGACGACAATAATGGGCACTTGCGCAAGCGCAGTACCCATAAAAATTGAAACAATGCCTGGCACATCACTTAAGAGCAAATAATCATTTGTTCGCACAGAATATCTTATAGAAGTGCACAGGTTAGTTTCCAATAACCAAAATATTATTCAATGTGGAAGAAGTCCACAAATTAATATCTTATGTATGATGGTAAATAATAGCAGTACGTGACATTGCTACACGTTGCTTTAATACCAGCATTTTCTTCAAAGAGTGATTCATTTCCTTGACTGTAGTCAGCACATACTGTTGTTGCTGGGTCAATGGCATCAAATATTGTAGGGCCTGGATTTTCCTCCACATCATTTGCTTGTCTTATAATCAATGGAATATAAATATTGTATAAATCATTTGTGTGAACCAAAACTTCACTTCGTTCCACATTTTGTATTCTCCAACAACTTGTTTCAGCATTTGTAAGTAAAACACGTTCAAATAAAACATCATAAACATCATGTTCCAAAATCGTCCTCTCATACGTTGTAAGACAACCTTTGTTTTAACAAAGTTGTCATGACTTTGAGTTTCTGATTTTGGTTTTTGTTCAGTCACTTTGAGAGGAAACTTCAACCTCGATGTGGAATCCTTAAAACAGCTCTCGCCGTGGTTCTTCGTTCTACCTAGACCACAATAACTATGTTCGTTGGTTGCCAGTCCACTTGTACGATATGATGAGCTTAGGCAAAGATCATCCGGGTTTGCATTCCATGTTTGAGTGTGGTTAGCCTGCATAGCAGGTGCTGGAGTAATATAGTACGAATTGAAGGTGCGCGCACAAGAAGGAGAAAATGCGCTCCAAAAATTTTGTGTGCTTCTCCACTCCAGCCCCTGCTACGTAGGCTAGAGTGTGGTGGGTCTTTCATACATAAGACGCAGCGACCTTTTTCTGCAATGTCAATTGATCAGGCTCATGAGCAGAACAACAAATGCGTGAAAGACGACGGAGGTGCTGTTGGATTTACAGAAAACTCATCCTAGCTGGATGGTATCTGGATCAGAGGCTGCCTGCGCTGGCCTGCCATGAATCCATCATTGAGGAAAGGAAGAGTAAAGGGCCCGATGTCCATCATCTTGAACAGGTGAAGAGCATGCAGAGTACATTTCAAAGACAGGCTGAGTCACAGGCTGAAAACATGGGGAATCCTTTCAAAGAAACCAGTAAGGATTTGCTAGTTTTAGACGCCAGATATATTGCAGATGTGAAAGTATTAACGACAGTGAATGAAGTTGAGCACACTGGCTCACAGCAGTATACTGCCTATGTCAAAGAGCGTGTTGTGGAGCCAACCAAGCTAATAACAGAGTGATAAAACAGAAAACCCTAAAAAAAACCCGGGGGGGACTCCCATATAAAAGGGGTCGGGGGTGCTCGTCGGAAATTTGAAAAGAACCCCTAAAAGGTACCAAAAATGTTTTTGTGGGCGTGGCCCCAATTCATTTTCACCCCTAAGAGGTACCAATTCTAAAACAACACATTAACTGACAATATAACATTCTTTAATAGTGATAAAGACGATTCCTTCGAATACGATCTAATCGTAAACATTTTATTTTATCGATAAGTCATGTCATGAATGAGACAAGAATAAAAATCAGTTGATTGACAAAATAGTTCCTGTCATTTTTCCGGCTCAGCAACCCTAAAAGGTACCGCGTTAACTCTAAGGGTGGTCAATTTAGATTTTACACCCTAAGCGGTACCAAATCATGAATTTTAACCCCTAAAAGGTACGACGAGCACCCCCGCCACTTTTATATCGAAGTCCCCCCCCCCCCCCCCGGAAAAAAACTGCTCTTTTCGCAGCTCTACAATTCCTGCCAAGTGCTCCAGGGGAATCTTGACGACTTCTTCTCTCATGAGAATTTGAGCTATCCTCCGTCAATTTCATGTTTTGGCAATTGGCGTTCAGGTCAAAAGTCAGATTTGGTAAAGATCCCAGAGAAGCTGCCTGCCAGCCCCATTGCACTCGTAAATATCCTCAAGCCAGATCAGTGTGTAAAAATGTAAGACATGTTCTGACTACACTTAGTTGAGTCAACTTGTCCTATATCAGAAACCAGCTCCAGACTGTCAAAAGAATCGACCGTGTCTGGGATAAATACGTCTCTGATAGCCTGAAATCAACATCTCGCAGCAATAGAGGGCAGGGAGTGAGCCCGCGGCGTTAAATTACCAGGTGAGTGGAATGCATTTCTGAGGGCAGACGATAACAAACCAGAGCTGTTCAAATTAAATATCTAGCTGAGCAGACCATTTCAATCATAGATCGAGGAAGGGAGTGCTGTCCAGCAGTGACTGTCTTGTTTTGACCAACTTGAGAGAGAACACTTCTCGCTCACGAAGAGGCAGATACAAGGCTTTTATTACATGCATTTGATGCTGGGAAGGGAGGCTAGATAGGAAGGTCATGCTGCATCTCTTGGCGTGAGGTGTGAAGCTCTTCCGTTTCTCCACGCGTTCACAGGGTGTGACCAGACATCCGCGTTTGCTGGTGGAGTTTTGCCTGGAATACCTGGATGGCATACCAAGAAACCACAGATGTATTCAGGTGCCTAACTGAAACACCAACAGTGGAAGAAGTTAATTTCTCAACTGCTATGCCCACTATCCAGCGGTTTATAGTACTGATGTATGACTGTACCAGTGTTAACGAAGATGTAAATGGTGCCAGGAAAGCTATGTTTACACAAAAGGGATGATCCCTGGAGAACATCCCTCCAACATCAGCAGCGTTAGTACACATACTAAACGAGCAGTTTATGGACATTACTGGGGAAGATGTCTTGAGTTGAGTCCTGTGCTGCCTTCTCCAAGTGACTGGGGATGGAAGAGATGGTCATCACAAATCTGGGAACTGCTGCCACGAGCTTCTTGGGTACAGCTGCCATCCAGACAAAAAATGCGGTGGGCGGTGCAAAAGCATCAGGGTAGGATAGCGCTTCAATACACAGCCCTTCGTACGTGTGAGGGCGATTGAAAGATAAATTAAACTATGAATATTGACAAACAATAACTGTTATTTATTTTATTTTCGTCTTCCTTCGTTCGTGAAAAATGTTTTTTTTAACCTACTGTAGTCAGTTACCTATTTAAACTCAAACTCAAGAATAGGTCACATGATTAATAAACAGCCAGTCTAAAACATAGGGAAAATAGTTTTGCCGTTATGTATCCATATAGCGTGACTGTATTAACACTGATTAACAGATATTTGCTGCGGTTCATTCTTAATGATTTTTAAGAAAAGTATTTATTCTTTCATCGAAATAAGTGACGTCATCAGTCACGTTATGGTTGCAAAATCGATCTTTGCAATAAAATGAAATGTTTGTGGATGATGGAAGGAGTAAGCACTCTTGAAATTAGAAAAAAGTATTCTTCGTGGGGGGTCAATGTGACGTATGATCAACACCCTTAAAATTGTCGTTTATATTGTCGTTTATTGCACGTCAAATGCTATCACTGGGCCAAATTTGGTGCTTTTATCAAAAAACGCACAATCATTTCACCATATTGCCGGACTAATAAGGGAAACCACGACACAAAAGAAAAATATTTGAAACGTTGTTAGAAGCAAAATCTTGTAATTTAATTTTCCATATGTTTCTTTAAAATTTCCAAAAGTCAACATCTTAGGAGAAAGTGATCGAGTGTGCCATGACAAAAACTACCCACACCAAGATATTGTGTCACGCCATATATATTGCGTTACCCAATATAAAAAATACTCTTTTCCTTTTATTTCAAGAACTGGCATGACCGTTTTACCACACACATACAAAATTACATATATTTAACAATTATCCTGCAAAATCGCGTGGAATATCGCCTGATACTTAGCCGATGAAGCCGTAGGCTGCCGTAGGCCAAGTTTGCTAAAATCAGGTGATATTCCGCAAGATTGAGCATGATAATTGTTTTATTATTCAACAAATTGATAACACAACTAAAAAAAATACTCTTCCACTTTTATTTCAAGAACTGACTCGAACATTTTACCGCGTGCATTCGAAATTACATATATCGCAGGATATATGTTGAGTACGGTCGACAGATATTGAGTGCATCATGACCATATTTGGACAGTGTTACGATTTGTTGAATAATAATGCAGGATATCTGAGTGAGTACGGCCGACAGATATTGATGCATTATGACCACATTTGGACAGTGTTACAATATACACTTAATGACTGGTCCCGAGGTTAATAGTTAGTTTTGTTTCCCGAGATGAAGTAGAGGGAAACATCGAGATTCGAGGGAAAACAAAACTAACTGTTTCCCGAGGGATCAGTGTTTAAGTGTTTTGTTATATAGCAACAAGCAAGACTGAGAAGACAAATTTAGTTCTGAGCAAAACACGCCAAAGGTTTTTAATAAATACACACCGAAGCGAACAAACAAATCTGATTCAAGCTAAAAAATACTCTTACAGCTTGGTCAAGACAGAGGCAAACATTTACCTTTTGAGTAATTGGAATCTTTCTCGACATCCATACAGCTAATTTCTTTAGCTGAGAGGTTTGAAAAACGCTTCTTTACCGGCGGCTCCATTTTTAAAACATCCTCGATAGTCGATACACAGTACAAGCGGATTTTCCCCGCGCTTACCCAACCATGTGACGCGGGTTGGCAAAAACATCACACCCCATTTGTCACGATATAACCACGTGCCTAACCACTCAACCGTCTGTCGAAAAGTCTGGGAAAGTATGAGTTTCGAATTGTTGCCTGCGCAGGCTACATTTGATTTTAGCCTTTTCCACGTGACCAAAAACCAACCAATGAGAGTGTGTGTTAGGTCCAACAAAACTCCAGCTATATAACAATATTATTAATTTTGTTGAATAAAAAGAGGTTCAGCGGAAAGTTGTGTAATACGGCTGGGTATTTTTACAAGTCAGTTTTTATTTTTTCGAGTTGATGAGTAAAAATACCCAGCCGTATTACACAAATTTCCACTGAATAAATTGTTTTTCGCACGCTAAAATGCTATGTCATATAAAAAAGTAATTAATAATATTAGTTTTTTTCATAAATACATGTACCTGCATTAGTTTTCTTGACAAATCATTTGTGAGGAATTCTTCCTCTTGTTCATAATTCATTGCCAAGGTTTCTTTTTCCTTCTTAAGTGACTGAATCTTCTTCAACAAAGTGTTGGATATAAACTCTTCCTCTTGTTCTGCTTTAGCTTGCTGTTGGGTATAAAAGAAAAACATTGTAAACATTATAAGGTTTAAGACGGATTCCGCTCAACGTTCAAGCAATAAGTGCAAAAATTAATTACTAAAAAACTACTCATAGCACGGTAACATTTTGAATACTATTTGAAACATATCACTTTAATTCACTTCTCCAAGTGACCCCGCAATTAAATTCTCAAGCATTCTCCAGAAAATTAATGTCAAACCTCGTAAAAAATGATAAAAACGCAAGCCGTTTTGTTTTGAACTGACATGAAGCGTCTTTTTAATTAAAATATGTAATGACTTCTCTCGTGGGACCGCTTGGGAGCTAATTTATCGATAATTTCTTCTTAACTGTATTCAAAATGTTACCGTGCTATGAGTATTTTTTTTGGTAACTTAATTGTTTGCACTTTTTGCTCGAATGTCCAGCAGAAATCGTCTTAAATTCTAAAATCCAACCTGTTATTGCCCCGCAGGGCCTCAGTTATCAACAACTAGCTTCACATACTGGCTTTTTTGTGTGCGTGTGTGTCTTTGTTTGTTTGTGTGCCCGACCTTAACATGTAAATTATATATTTATATTAACTGACTGCCTGGCATTTTAAACTTCTAGGTTATTTCGGGTAGCCAGTACCCCTATTATTATTTTTTTCTGTCCAATTATTGTAAATACTTTTAGTAACTTGTGGGGTAAAATAAAGTTTGTTGTTGTTGTTGTTGTTGTTGTTGTATATGATCGACAACTAAATAGTTGTCGACAACTATCTCTCTAGTCTGTGGAGGCCCTTATATAGCGTTCCTTTTAGTTAATTATAGAAATATGTGCAATTACTGTGCTACTGCGATGTACAGGCTTTGCTTTTACATTTTGCTGTTTTCACGGTAAGTGTCAAATTCTTATTTCTGTTGTAATCGCTGTTTCTGGTACGTAGCTTAGACTTGTGCACTTGTACCGGTACAAAGTTAAGTTAATCATAGCCAATCAGATACCTGATGTTGTTATGCGCACGTGAAAGGACCATGCGACATTGCAGAAATGAAACTGAAAATTTATGGTTATGATGCTTAGACCTGTGTGGGTCGATTTCCTACAGCCTGTCTTTATTTGCTCCCAAGCATATAAGATCATGCTATTGTTTTCCTCGCGAACATGTGTAACATAATTACTATTGGGTTTTTTTCCGAAACCCATGTAATATGATAGTTTTGTAGACTGTGAGCAGTCTATTTTTCGCTAAAGTCCATGAGGGGAATGCGTGATTTACGAGTGGCTAGTGCCACGCATTTCTTCCCGTTGCCTCTTTTCCGTCGACACTTGCGTGGATATTGTTGTGGTCGGGAAGGTTTAAAAGTCTTGCCACGGGGAACCCACTGCTATGGTAGAGTGGATTCTGAATGAAACCCTCCACTGAACGGTGGCGACCAGTTTCGCTAATGTACATCACGCGACAGCGGTGACACAAAATGGCATAGACTAAACCGATCATAGTGTAGTCGAACCATCCTTTATGTCCAACATCCCTGTTAGTGGACGTGATCATTGCTGTACTTCCCGTGAAGTTATATGTGTGGTATCTGGGTCTGTGGCAAGTAAATGTTCTGGCTGGTGCTTGATCGTGAGCAGTGCAAGACGAAAAAATGCTATGAACCAGGAATCTCGAAGACTAGTATCCCACTGATACACGCATAACGGTGTGGTGTTGAATACAGTACTGTGCAAAAGTAATGCAAACGTATTTCGACGACTTTCGTTCTTTGTTCTCATCACAAAATTTCACAAAATTTCGAATCGCTTCAAAACGAAATTCGACGAAATTTCGTTGATGACAACAAAATTTCGTAATCATGAAAATTCTAAGATGTGAAATTTCGCGGATTTTCGAACTAGCGAAAATTCGAGGAAGCGAAATTTCGTGGATTTTCGCAGTTGCAAGCGAAATTTCGAACCACTGAAACTCGAACAAACGAAAAACCAAAGTGGAAATTAGTACATGTAATTACAAAGGGTATAAAGGCTGTTTACACGTAAACTTTTTTATCATTTGCCACATGCTCACGAATGACAAGCGGCTAAGCTGGACCTGATCGTGTCTTCGCTCGCTCGTTATGTTTTGTCTTTCGCTCGATAAAAACAAACATTGTTCAGTATCGTGTCTTCGCTCGCTCGTTATGTTTTGTCTTTCGCTTGATTACAAATTAGAGAAGTGTTTTAATTTGACTCTTCGGACAGTAACAACAAACATTGTTTTATCGTGTCTTACGTTCGCTCGTTATTTTAATTTTAACATTTTAATTGCCCACTATTTTAATTAGTGTTTTAAAGGTGATTCTCGGACTGTAACACAAAAGTGTTTTAATGACTCTTCCGAAGGTAACAACAAACATTGTTTTATCATGTCTTTGCTCAATCAAATTAGAAAAGTGTTTTAATGTGTGTGACTCTTCGGACGGTAAGTCTAACAAACATTGTTTTATCGTGTCTTTCGCTCGTTTATTTTGTCTTTCGCTCGATCGAAATATACGGCAAACGTTTTAAATTGACCCGGGGACAGCAACAACAAACAATTTTATATCATGTCTCTCACTTACTCTTTTGTTTTGTTTTTCGTTCAATCAGAATATATAGAGAAGAGTTTTATAATGTGACTCTTGGATGGTGAAAGCAATCTTTTTTATCTTATCTTTCGCTCGCCCGTTATTCTTTGTCGTACGCTCTATCAAATTAGAGAAGTGTATTATATTATATTGTACTTTAGGCCAGCGAAAATTCGAAGTATAGAACAAAATTTTGTTGACTGCGAAGCAAAATTTCGCACAAAATTTCGCTAGGTCCCGCAAACTTTCGCTCGAAAGTTTCGCAAACCAAAACGAAATTTCGCTAGAAATTTTCGCAAGCCAAAGGAAATTTCGCAGCAGTTAAAACAATAGGCTTCCGAAATTTCGCCGAAATTTTGAAGCGAAATTTCATTCATTTTCACCAAAAAGCCCTGAAAAGCTCCGAAATTCGTCGAAATGCGTTTGCATTACTTTTGCACAGTACTGTACGTTCTTTGTGTAGGGTCGTCGATCAGGATACTTAAGTTCTTAAAGAGAATGTTCTTGATTTTCTGATTCTTTGGGTGGTAAGTAAGTATTAAACGCACTTTCTCAGATCGTTCTGTCCTGTCCACTCATTCCGACTT
Organism: Desmophyllum pertusum; assembly: GCA_029204205.1. Classification (NCBI taxonomy): domain Eukaryota; kingdom Metazoa; phylum Cnidaria; class Anthozoa; order Scleractinia; family Caryophylliidae; genus Desmophyllum; species Desmophyllum pertusum. The sequence goes on from MU827780.1 coordinate 2,238,241, forward strand.
CTTAAGGGCTCTTTCGCGGCTGATCTGTTTCGCTCGCCTCTGGCTGTTGTTACTCATATTGTCTCGATATCCTCTCCTCTTGAGGTTGACATTTCCTTGGATTTGATGTCATAGTCGTTATTATCCAAGCAAATTTTATGAAGGCAGAGAACCTGTACAGGGTCCCGTGTTTACAGTGCGGTGGATGAGAAGACCCTTAATGGAGGTAGCTGTGGGTCTCGGGGGGTTTGTCAGTGAATGGTCGTGGATATTCTGTCGTTGGATGCAGAGAGCCAGCTAAGGTGACAATTAGATGCTCACTGACTGTGGGTGTAATGGATTTGCCAGCCAGTACATGGTCCACAGCCTATGGTGCGTATATCAGTTTCAGAAATTCTCTCAATTCTGATTCCGCCATGAGATGGGCAATGCTCCCAAGAAAGCTCATTTGTGTGTAAAGGCGCAAGATTCACTCGCGCTGCTTGGATAATGGTATGTCCAATCAATGCTAACTTCACCGTTATCTTTATCAACTAGAATACCCTCCAGAAACAACTTCAACATCTGTGGAAGGAAGATTGTGTTCGTCTCGGCTTCCGTTTCGATCAAAGGGTAGATTTCATTAAATTTTGATGTTTTAATTATTATTAAATTTTAATGTCTTGATCAACCCCGTAGTGGTTCTGATTGCTGTGTATGAAACTCACGTAGAATAGTTTTTACCGTGCTAATGTCGGTTATGATGATTTTCTCCTGTAGCCTCGCCTTCACATGGATGCGGTTACATGCAGCACTGCCTCGGTCACTGTAGACACTCCACCATTTTTTTTTTTTTCAACTAAATCCTGGACAGTTATTAATTTTGTTCATCATCGTTGTTCCGAAGAAATCTCACCACTGTCAGTGAGAAAACCAATAATTTATTTAAGTTTTTTTCTTCATCTTGTGGGCATCCTATTTTTCTTTTTTTATGATCAGGTTGATCATGAACACGTAATATACCATACCACTTCATCCCACGCATCTCCCCTTTCGGAACATGTTTCTAGCACAGTATATTTAGTTTTGAGGGTTGTCACCCTGAACATATCTCCTGACCTTTCTTTTTTCTTTGGAATCGATTTGAGTACCACAAAAGAAACTACTTGGCATTTACACTTTCCTGTTTTTAGCCCACTCAGGCAAATCCAGCTCCAATGCAATATGCGCAGCGAGGTGTCTGTACCTTTTGATGGGGAACAGTTTGTATTGCGTCATTGTGCTCGCCCGGTTTATGCACAAAGAGTTACGAGGTCGTCATCAAGCGATTTTTGGCAAATCATACAAGTTATTTCTTCATCCATTTAAGCATTCTTGCAATTAGGTTGCGCTAAGCATATATAACTAATCACAGACGGTCCTACATTCCGAAAGCATAAATTATATGTTTCTTTAAAACTTAACTGAACTTGAATGAGTAATACGATTTATGCGTCTGTGTTTTAAAAATGCATATGACAGCATCATATATATGTGGTGGTGATCTTAGGTTTTAGAAAACATTTCTCGACTAATTGACTGTATAATGTGAGTCAAAAGTTCTCTTCTGGTGTCGCGTGTAGGATTGATCTAAAACCGTACCAAAATTATCTCAATTTATGTTAAAACTACATTAAATACCCAGAATAGTTTAGCTAACCTGGAGTGTGACTTAACTGGGCTGAACACTGAAGATTCAAGCTCGTAAGCCATTATTTTCCACAGAGATTAAAATCGTGCAGACGGTAAACACAAATAGTACAGCGGCTAATATCAAGAAGTGTGCACTTTGACCTAAAAGCATGAAACTTTCCCAGGGATCCATATTCGTTTTTTTCTCAAAGTCGTCAGCCGGGCAAGTATTCCAAAAAACATACTTGCCCTGGCAAAATTTTGGTTGCCCTTTCAAAAGTAGAGAATTATTGGTAAAAAAAAGGCGACAGAATGGCTACCTGTTAAAAACGTTTGCGTTTTTTATTAACATCGTATAATGCATCGCGCTACAATGCACATGTAGGCTAACAACGACGTTTGGCGGCCACGATCGTTATTAAGTGATTTGAAAGACGCTTTGTGGATCTTCATGGACTCCAGGCGAAGCGATGTCACAGTGTAGCCGGCATCTACAAAAACATTTTTTTCTGGGCCAGTGATCTGTCTAACTGGGACGCTGACTGGCAAATTTCGCAAAACACTGCCTCCAACCGAAGCAGTTTGCGATGTGGCAGACGATGATAGCAATGCAGGCACAAATTTCAGCCAGGGCCTGTTTTCTGCCACGAAGGTAGGAAGGCACGCTGTCGTTCCTCCATTTCATATTTCGCTTGTTTTTCCCCAGCTTCACTTTCACTTCTTTTTTTTTTCTTGGCTGGAGGCAGCGATGTATACGCCATTATCGCCACATGTTGTTTACACGATCAGCTGTCAAGCCACGTTTTCGCGTTTGAATGCTGCAGTACATCAGAGAAATAACAGCGGTTGACAACATGAAAATTGAGCCTGCGATCATGCGACTCATGAAAATACAGCATTATCAAACATGGCGCCCAAAATTATGATTCGATCGCGAAAGAAAGTTGCAAATTTGTCTCTGTTTTCTGAAAGTTCCAGTTGGACGAGGAATCAATAGATGGCATGTACTCATATGCAAATTAAGGACTCAGATTTTACTCGTCCAAAGGACGAGTATTCAAGTTATTTTGGTCGTCCGTACGATGTTTTGGTCGTCACGGACGACCAGACGACTGCGAATATGGATCCCTGCTTTCCACAGTTGATAAACATACCATAAGGTTTATTTTTAGATGTGGAGCCATCTGAGATTTGACCTATGACGTCACTAAAAGGTCAATGACGTCACACAGAAAGACGTGGCTAGTATTGACCATATATTTCTTACTAAAATACTGAAAAGAATATCTATTTGGTAGTAAAAGCTTGCAATCATCTTAATACAGTACAAAATAAGACAACTTAATGCTTTGGGCTTATTTTATGGACTTTGACCTTTGACCTTGGTTGACCTTTAAATGTTAAAATTGAATCCGGATTAGCCTGGTTAAAATGTATGCCTTATGTAACAAATGCAGATCGTATAACTATACTCTGACTGTTTAGTTTGAAGTTTTAACTGTGTTCTAAGCTGTTTCACGTGGCTGTTTCAAGCTACTGGTACATTCTCCATGAACATGAGCAGAGAGCAGTGCACGTCAATACTGACTCAAGCACATTAATGCCTGGGTCAAATACTTTTACTTTTTCTGGTGACAAGAATGGCAATGCAACCAAATTTATCACACAGTTAGGTTTTAACGTCCTTGACATTTTAAGGAGGTATTAGGGTTTCTGGCAGGTCACGTGACATGCCACACGACATTTGGCAGAATATAGCCAATATTTGGGGAATTGCCGGCGGTGTTCAGTGAAACAAACAAACAAAAAGGCTTTTTAGATGCAGGTTTATAACTCTTTAAATCGAAATCATGGATGATCATTCCAAAGGCAGGTAAATAACTTTACACTATCGAAAACACTCATTTATTGATGAATACAAGTACAAGTCGCTTATTTACGAAATTTTAAGAAAACTATCACGTGACATGGTACGTGATCAAAAAAAGATATATAAATAAAAATGATAAATTGAGCCAAAAAGAATATCGAGTTTTATAATCAGGAAAAAATTCAGCGTGGTAGTACAAATCTAACCTGAGATATTGCTTATCAACCATAATTTCCCTGCACCCAGGCCTTTTTAAGGCTTGAGGACTTAACACACTTGCATCGTCCTGCACAATCCTTCTTGAACCTGCAGTCAGTGTATCAACTCAAAGCAATAAAACAAAGCCTGTGTAAGGGTTGTATACAGTGGTGCCTACCCTTTACTACTTTGTTTCCAGCCCCAGTTAGAAGGGCTTTAACTAAAGGTAGTAGTAAAAAGTAGCTGAGAATCAGGATCTGTAATTAGGAACTGGTTCCGGGTGTTTGCCTGATAACAGGCTCGCATATGTTGTATCAGCACTGCTTGGGTCGGTGATAGACTTCACGAAGAGTGGAAAAACATGTACAGATGTTTACGGGCGCTGTTGACTTCTGCGCTCATACAGCAGCACCTTAAACCACTCAAGCAGTGGCAGAACGGCATTGTCTATATCACTAGGCATCTGTATGATGTCTTCAAATGCATTGGTAACTTCTGGAAAACTCAGTCATGTGTCCCAGGGAGTTTTCTTAACCTATACTATTGAATGACAAGACGGTGCAGGGCATGGACGACAGGTAGAGTGCTGCACATCTGGGAGTCAACAAGATGATGGACAGGAACATATTTGAAACTTGTGCCGGTACCAAAAGCCACCCACAATTCATTGGGCTTAATCTTGTCAAAAGTAGCAATGGGCAACACAACGACTTCTGCTTCAACCATGTGCACACATACTGTCCTACATCCTCTGTTTGCAATGTGCACAAGGAGATAGGTGTCTGCTAGCATGGGATCATGTTTGCAACATCCACCTCTACCAGTGTACTAAGAAAATATCTACCACCTGTTGTGTAGATGGCTTTATCTGTAGTTGGTTGACTTGTAACTTGTTGGGACTAAAAACTGAACAGAATCAGCTCTCAGAATCACTGTTGTTGGGAGCCGCACAGGCCTGCACACCAGCCGCACACCCTTCCCTCGCTTTTCTCTAGTTGTGTTCTTCAAACTGTTTGGAATGTAGACATCCTAGACCCTGTCCACTCTGTCAGCTGATTCTAGTTGAGATGTCACATACGGTTGAAATACCAGATCAGCATAATCTTGGAAAGTCTCAACCGTGCCAGGATTGAACATCTCAACAACTACAGCAGTATGCATCCAAACATATTGCATCAACAACAGGAGTGCAGGTATATTAGTGACGAGGAGGTGCAAAGACCTTTTGGGGTTTGAAAATCAAATTAGCAATATGGGGACTTTTGGGGGGCTATAAATTTTCTGGCAGTTTTTGGGGGGTATAGAAAGATTTTGGCGGGGACGTTTTTAGTGTCGATAAAAGGCATAGCCTATTTTTCTCGACTTTATATCAAACAATGAATAAAGGTGGACACATCAACTATTGTGTACTTTCTTGATGTTTTATCTACTTATTATTTATTCAGAGAAAAAAGCCAGACTTTTTGGGGTTACGTTTGGGACATTGGACTTTTCGGGTCTAGGCCCCCCTGAGCCATCTGGAGTAGTGGGTATGATCAAGAGCAAACAGTCCAGGGCATGACCTTTATCAGTAACTCTATTTATAGCTGAAAATTGCCCTCTCGAATAGATCTGACCTCTAGAAGCCACAATATTTCTCGATAAAAGACTAAGGTCTTCAACCGGTATTTGAAATGGTCACTGCGACTTTCCTACATTGCACACCATTCTTTAAGGAGAAGATATCATGGCCGTCACAGCTGACCCTGGGCTTTCCACATAGGCTCATTCTCATTCCCAGAGGCCACGATCCATTTGGTCAGCACCAAAAATCAAGACTCTGGCCGTTCCCAATTTGTTAAGCATGCTCAGAGTACTCGTTCTGTATTCTCAGCCAATCAGATTTGTCAGATTTGACGGTTAGTCTGAGATTCGCGGACTTACTGTTTTCGAAACAGCCAGAGGTCTTGATTCTTGGTGCTGACCAAAGGATCGTGGCCTCTGGGGACAAGAATGATTAGGCTTTTTGGAGGAATGCATAGAGCCTCGCAGCGGTGTGACATGATGTGCGTGCTGGGTTTTGGTCACATGGATGACTTTAGCTAAAATACCTTCTATACCAGGGCTAGCAACGTTTGCTTGGACATGTCCATCCACTGTCTTCTAACCAATGAAACACCCAGCGTATGCAAATACAGATCTATCAATACTACATTATGTATTAGTGTTGACACATCGTCCCTTCTCGTCATCAACTATATCACTGATCAAATCATCCTGACCAGAATGACTTTGCCATGTAAAATAAATAACTTAAATAGATTGACTTTGCAAAACTAGGGCTGTATTCAATATTGTTGACTGCTGCTCAGTGTTGAGAGCAATCCTCTACGCATCTTAGGTGCACAAAAAATGTCATTGTGTCCCGTCATGTAAATTGATGACAAACCCCATCAGCTATATGCCAGATGTCACCTGTAGGAGATGATCCTAGACTGAATAACACCACTGTGGACAACCCTTACAGAGGATTCGGTTTCTTGCTATGAGTTCATACACTGTCGGACTGTCGGTGTAAAAAGGGTTGCACAGGATGGTGCAAGTAGTGTGTTAACCCTCGGTACCCCGACGACCGTACAAGGACTGGGGGTTGATGGAAACCCTCCTTGGGTTTTAGTTATTACAGATGTATCAAAAGCATTATGCCCTATAGATAGCTCTGAACTTGCTCTACAAGAAAGATAGTTACTTGGTATGACTTCATATGACGCCAAATGACGTCATTACATCCGCCATCAAGGGTTTCACTATTTCCACACAAAAGAACGCAATAAATTGAAACAAAATCATTCCAAAGCAATAATGGGGTATTAAAACACACTAATAATGCAATGTTGGTGGAAAAATATCATTAGAACAAAGCCTTTGATGAAAATGTAAAATTTTGGTAATTATGTGGTTGCTATGGCAACGTCAAAAACTGCCAAGAAATGGTTATTACATCAAAATGTCCTGAAAAGATGGATGAACAGCTACTGAAAGCTTTAGCATCCCAGAGAAGATCCTCTTTTCAAAATGGTAAAATACCTCATGGGGGCATTGACGTGCACTGCTCTCACGCTCTTCTCGCGTTCTGGAGAATGGTAATAGTACAGGTAGCTTAGAACAGCCACTTGAAACAGCTTAAAACACAGCTAAAACTTCAAACTAAACAGTCAGAGTACGTACAGTTATACGATCTGCATTTGTTGCATTAGGCATGCATTTTAACCAGGCTAATCCTGATTCAATTTTAACATTTAAAGGTCAACCAAGGTCAAAGTCCATAAAATAAGTTCAAGGCGTAAGTTGTCTTTATTAAGATGATTGCAAGCTTTTACTACCAAATATATATTCTTTTCAGCACTTTAGTAAGAAATATATGGTCAATACTAGCAATTTCTTTCTGTGTGACGTCATTGACCTTTTAGTGACGTCATAGGTCAAATCACAGATGGCTCCACATCTAAAAATAAACCTTATGGTATGTTTGTTAACTGTGGAAAGTTTCATGCTTTTAGGTCGAAGTGCACACTTCTCTCAAAATTTGAGCTAAGCCGCTGTACTAAAACAGTCTGGTGAGAATACACGTGTGGACATCAACTAGCGAAGTTGTTGTTATTTTTTTCCTTTTTCCCCCTTTTATCGCACAAACATTAAGCATCCTTGAATTATTTAAATGCTTAATTTCTGGTTACCTAACTATACAAAAGTTTATTAAAACTAATTAAACAAGTTTCAAGAAAAAAAGGAAAGGAATCTGACACTAACGGCCAACTAAACGCGGTTACGAAAATTTCAGGATATAGCCTATACAGTGGAACCCCGATTTAACGAAGTGCCAGGGACTGGGGAAAATTGGTTCGTTAAATCGGGGTTTCGTTAAATCGAGAACCCCGATATAACGAATTTGTTTGAAAACTGACCAAAAACTTCGTTAAATCGGGGTATAGTTAATAATTAATTTTGGGGTAATGTTAACTGATTAAAGACAAAGAAGATAAAGCCGATTAGATGGCCATGACAGTACTATTTTTAGCAACATGTATGACTGTAATGGACTGCTAACAACTTTCTTAGAGAATTAAAATATTTTACTGTAGTCGATTATTCATCTTCTGTGGCATGATGACATTCATTCGTTATATCGGGGTAGATTTTACATTCGGGCTTCTAGATTGTGTTCGTTATATCGAGGATTTCGTTAAATCGGGGTTCGTTAAATCGGAGTTCTTTTCCATACATTTTATTGTAATTCTGGCCGGGCTGAATAAATTTGTGCGTTAAATCGGGGACTTCGTTAAATCGAGGTTCGTTAAATCGGGGTTTCACTGTAATAATTATTCTCGCAAAATACATTGCTATATGTTTGATATTTCATGATTGTATTTTACATTATTATAATGCTTCAGTCAGCCTTGTTTCCATGCTGCAGTAAAAATGAGTCTCAGTGCCTCTAATAAATCCTGTTTTATACCATCTTCCCCTATTGGGATTTTCTGGGACTTTTGATATGTTATTAAGGATACGTTTCTGAGTCTAAATCCATTGAAATACCTTCTGTTGCAATTAGTTTGAGGTTGACCGATTGTTTTCCACAAAATGACTGGCCATGGACTACAAAGGGATATCGATTTCTAAGAAGACTTAAGAAATGTGACTAATGCAAGAAACCGTTCATTATACATCCCAAACGCAGTCTTTTAAACAACCAAAGCTCACTTTGTATTCACTTTGTATTTGCAAGACGTAGATGTACTGTTTTGGTTGTAATATCCCCCGTTTTACGTTTTGATATCGACTTGTTAAGTTCATATCGACTTGTTAAGTTCACGCCATTTCCAAAAGGTTACTGAGTGACACTGCTGGAGGTCCTATGCCATACCGTTGACTCGATGATAAATCACCGAGTCAAAAAGGACTTTTTGGGGGTTACGTTCAGGGCCGTTGGACTTTTTTGTGGTCTGGTTTTAGCCTGATAGGACTTTTTGGGGGTCTAACAATTTGGCCTCATTCAAGCCTCCCTGTCACTATTATACCTGATTCCCCGCCTGGGGTCTCCATTGTGAGACAAACGATTAAACATTCAAATCACGATGAGCAATAACCACATCTTTAATAACAAAAAGGCAGGGCTCAAGACTAACTTTTTAACATACTGGCCTAGTGGCTAGTGACTTGTCAGATTTTACTAGCCAAAATATTATATTTTCGCTAGTCAGAGGTGATTTTTATCTGATGTAACCATGGTTACATCAGATATGGAGGGACTTTTTTTGTCACTCACTTACCACATTTTTGTTAGCTAATTAATGAGATGTCTGTCATCGACTGTCAGTCAAAACTCACTTAGGACATCGGGCAGCGAGATGAGAATACAAATAAATGGTTTGCAATGCAAAAATGCGTGGGATCACAGATTTTAGTCCCTCCTTTCCTTTGTCCGTCGAGCAACGAGAGTTAAAAATTGGCCGCTTGTATTTTCCTCTCGTTTTCGCTGCTCACATGACGGACTAAGAGGGACTCCTCATAGTCTGCATTACACTGACCTCTCTGTCACCTTATCATATAGCAATAATGTTTTCTATCTCAAAAATTTGGGGAATTTAATATGATAAGAATTTTTCTCAATTAAAGTGAAGTGTTTGATACTATTTTCGTCAACTAAATCAAAATAAAGATCTTAGTTAAACTGTAATGAAAACTGGCAGCACTTTAGTAGAACTTTCTAGATGCATGACTAATCTACACAATCTAAGATTGCATTACACAACGTCTTACCCTTTTGAGTATCGAATAAGATCAAAAACTATTTTTCAAATTAACCAGAAAAATCCATTGAATATAAACGCGATTTTTTAAGTCCTATTCAGTGTTCTCCCTAGGTATTTAAGGCTATGCGGCCCGCCCCGCTTGAATTGCTGAAAAAAGCTTGCCGCCTGGCTTAAAAAGATCGGCCAACGAACACTTTCTGCTCAACAGAGCTTGTACGTTCCAGAGATTGCTTTCTTGACAGAAAATTTCCACTTTGAAGTAGTCTAGATCAGTGCAGAAACTTTCTTTGCGTTCATTTCTCAAAGGAATGCCGTCATTTCAAGGAAAATGTATCAAAATAAGCCAGCTTGACGTACGCGACACGTTCTCAACGCCATGTTTGTTTACTCTTTGTCACGTGTTATTTCACTAGTTCCCAGTCTTCCACAACTACGTCTTTTTGTATTGCCGGCTTTTTATGAATTTTTTTCCCCACAAATAAGGCATACCGGGCGGGTATACCAGAAGGAAGGAAAGAAAGAATAAAGAAAGAAAGATTTGATCATGTACTGAGGCAGTTCAGTTTGATGATTACCTGATTAAAAAACCAAAACAAAAAGAGACACTTTTTAATATCACTTTTATAGAAGAATTGTGAAAGGTAATGATTGAAGCAAATAAAGACAAACTAATAATATATACATATATGTTTAAAAAAAATTTCATTGGTTTTCTGGTTGAGAATTAAAGTGTATATGACAGATATTTTTTTATTTGCTTGATCGAATCTACATAGGATCCTGATACGAACATCGAAAAAAAAAAAATTCCATATCGCTTTTCTTCACTGCGTTTTAGCCGTCTAAAGACGTGAAATTTCATTTCCGGTTAGGTAAAAAGCCGAGCGAGGTGGAGTCCTGGACCGAGTCGGTCGTGACGTCAAAACCAGAACGCCTTCGACAACAACGCAAAGACAGCGAGGAGTTTCGTGGCTTGTAGCCGTGTATAACCAGATATATTTTAGTTCAAATTTTGTCTAGAACCGTCAAAACTTACACAAAGTTATGTCTACGGATGATTTTGAGTTTGGGAGCGATTCTGAGCGATCAGACGCATAATTCAGTGTTTCTTCGACTGTTGATGAAGTTGAGTGCGATGAGTTTTAATATACAGGTTTATAGAAGCAGCAACAGACAACTCAGACCCAGAAGGTCCTTACGATGAGTGGCTTTAAGAGTACATGTATACCGCTAGCAGATAACGACAGCGATATAATTTCTCATTCTGAAAGAACGAGAATTTCGGAGCCCGGACATGCTGGAAATGCGTGTGTATAACTACGCCGTAAAAATAACATTGTTTGTTTACACAATTGCGCTGTTTGAATCGAAATGAGTTGAACCGATTTGTAATAAGCTTTTTAAAATTCGCTTGTAGTTTATCTTGAGTTTTTCTCTTTTCGAGGACTGTTCATGAGGGCGAAGGGGCAGCAACTCGCGAAGCGGCGAGCGAGTTTGAAATCGAATGGATCTTTAGCACGAAGATCGCGGCACGCTCCAAATGTAAATAGTGTCACAGAAGCGGTCACGACTAAACAAGGTTTTTAAGCGGCCGATGCATCATGGGCATCGAGCCGCTTCAAGAAATGCACTTTTTTTCCATGTCGCTAGCCTTAGTCCTCTTCACGGTTGACATGATGTTATCGCATCTCGATCTAAAATTAGCCAGTAGAGAATTCTCTTCCACATTCTTTCTGTAGTGTCGTGTAAGTGCGTAGATGTATTTAGTTTATTACAGTAATCGCATTGGAAAAAGCAAAGACAAATGTCCCACAGCAGCGAACAGCAGTGTTGTTGCAAAATGTGCTAAATTGTGTTGTGTGACCTTTTCTCGTTATTCGATCCCACGGTTGACATGACGCAATCTCTGGTCATGTAAAGATGATGCAATACTGAGAGGTATTGTGCTATGAGCATGAAGCAATCCGCATTGGGATTTCTCTTCCTGATCGCAGTTACGATACCCCGTGGTATATGTTTTTGTAAACGTGATTAGTGTCCTTGGATTAGTGGTATTAAGATAAATTAAGGTATGTTTTCAAATGACTATTTGTCATTAGTTGATGGCATTTAGATTTCAGTTTCTACACAGTAATCTTAAATTTAACCTATGAAGTCTGGAATAAGCTTATTAATCGTTTGTCGTGAAAGGTTTTAACATTCACACTCTTCCTACAAGAGATGAATAATTCAAATACTTTCTGTCTAGAAATCAAAAATGTGTGCATAAGAAAAGTGATTATTTTTAATACTAATCTGTGAAGCTGAGCATCTTAAAGTTAACCTATGAAGTCAGGAATAAGCTTATTAATCGTCTTTTCCTACAAGAGATGAATAATTCAAATACTTGCGGTGGAGAAATCAAAATATGTGCATAAGAACAGTGATTCTTTTTAATACTAATCTGTGAAGCTGATCATGTATGTGCTGATGCAGAGTTTCAGAATGTAGTTGGATAACAAACAAAAAGTCGTCTTTCTTACTTCAGCAGAAATGAAACTTGATGACTTGAAATGACACAGGGAGCAGAGGAGTCGAATTGCGTTACTGCGTTATTCGATCTTGTTATTGTTTTCTCTTTGTCGTCCAGCGAGTACTTAATGATCGAATAATGTAGTAACGCAATACACCGCGTATAAAGCCGAATAGATCAACTCACAAAGGTCATCGTATAAAGCATATAAATCGAAACTCGAAAAAGTCCAATTTTGATCCTCTACTGCCTGTGGAAAATATTGAAAATGTTTACATACGGTAGCTTCCTGATCTCAGTCTTTACATATGGATGGAAACGAATTCAAAAAAGCACCACACACGACATAAACTTTGTTGAATCATAGAAATCAAGATTACTCTTTAATCAGTAGTAGTGGACCAAGTCATCTTGAAAATGGACTGTCTGTGATCTTTCTTGAGCTTGTCACAAAGTTCCCTTTGTTGTTTGAATCGGAAGTGAGCTATCAAAATAATCATTGATAAAAACAACTGTTTTATCAACTGCCACGTATTTGAGTTGTATTTTAACTAATCAATCATTTTTGTTCAATTATTAAGCGGCCGATGCCCTATATGGGCATCGAGCCGCTTCAAGAAATGGACGGGTTTTTTTCATGTCGCTATTAGCCCTACCTCATTAAACGAACGATAAAACTCGGTCCCAAAAACATAAGTTTTTCTTACACAATTCCACAGCATATATGTCATTCACAATTTATTTTCACGTTGAGCGAAAACACATCTGTGCCCTTGTTGATTATGATGCAATTGACATTAGCTAAAGTTTTCTACACAGTAAACTTGACCTAAAGCTCAAACTTACGCTAGCCAAAATATTGCATCACCCAGTCACGTTTTTCGTCACGCAGGTTCGAAGTTGACTCTTAGATTTGGCGGGAGAACCTCAGAGTAAACTGACCGAGGGGGTGGAGGGTGCATTGTTCTTTCTCCCCTCAAGGTGAAATTGGCCCGGGGGGTTCTCCCAAAAAATTTGGGTGGGGTGTGCCGCTGGGCTATAACAACCCTAATTTTGCGAACCTGTTCCAGACTAAGGGCCTGTTTACATGGAGGGAGGGTGACCCGGGTTCCCAGGTCACCCTCCCTCCATGTAAACAGGCCCTAAATGTTGAAAAAAGATACCCTATTCCGGACGATTCTTAACGATTTTCTCTCTAACCCAAAAGGCTAAACTACTAAGCAGCACTGCGAGTTGTAGTTGTAAAGCTTTTTTAACACTCCTACGCGTTTCTTTTCGTCTGACTACTTCATCTACCCTATGCCAGAGTATCAATTACCGATCTTCATGCCAACTCCTGGGAAACTGATACCCTGATACCCAAAAATGCCTTGTGGTATACCCTGTTCCAGACCAAAATGCTCAAAAACCATACCCTGCCCAGAGCTGCACGTTCCTATATAGCGAAAATAAGGGAGTGCCCCCCACCCCGGGAAATCGGCCGCTTGTAATCCCTTCAGGGGTTCTTGTTTTCCTTCTTATCGCTCCTAAAGGTATTTAAGAAAAATGGTCATTGAATTTGATAGAGTTTCTTATTCATCTTTAGAAAGAATGTTTCATGGAGCAATTATGTCCCGGAGTCCCAGACAAGTCAGAAACAACAGCTGCGTGATTTTCATTCAATGCGCTGTTGTGATGACTTGGCCTGAATCGCTTTTCATAAGCTCTCACTAGTAGTTTTTCAGTCAACAGTGGTTTACTTTGGGAGGCAGAGGAATAATTTATCTTTAAGAAAACCGGAGTTGTGATTCAGAACCATTTTTGTCCGGTAACGTTTTTCGCTCACTTCTGAATAATTTTTCGAAGCTGGGCTCGCGATAGTAACTTTATTTATCCACATATCACATTGTACACATTGGTCTGCCTCTACCGAAGATTGTGCAGTTGCATTTGTTGCTTCTTCCGCAAGGACAACAGACACTGAAATCAAAATTCAAAACAAAATACCTTTAGGAGCGAAAAAAAGGAACAAAACCCTCTTGTTTAGTCGTGACCGCTTCTGTGACACTATTTACATTTGGAGCGTGCCGCGATCTTCGTGCTAAAAATCCATTCGATTTCAAAGTCGCTCGCCGCTTCGCGAGTTGCTGCTCGCTTCGCCCCTCACGAACAGTCCTCGAAAAGGAAAAACTCAAGATAAACTAACGAGAACTACAAGCGAATTTTAAAAAGCTTATTACAAATCGGTTCAACTCATTTCGATTCAAACAGCGCAATTGTGTAAACAAACAATGTTATTTTTACGGCGTAGTTATACACACGCATTTCCAGCATGTCCGGGCTCCGAAATTCACGTTCTTTCAGAATGAGAAATTATATCGCTGTCGTTATCTGCTAGCGGTATACATGTACTCTTGAAGCCATTCGTCGTAAGGACCTTCTGGGTCTGAGTTGTCTGTTGCTGCTTCTATAAACCTGTATATTAAAACTCATCGCACTCAACTTCATCAACAGTCGAAGAAACACTGAATTATGCGTCTGATCGCTCAGAATCGCTCCCAAACTCAAAATCATCCGTAGACATAACTTTGTGTAAGTTTTGACGGTTCTAGACAAAATTTGAACTAAAATATATCTGGTTATACACGGCTACAAGCCACGAAACTCCTCGCTGTCTTTGCGTTGTTGTCGAAGGCGTTCTGGTTTTGACGTCACGACCGACTCGGTCCAGGACTCCACCTCGCTCGGCTTTTTACCTAACCGGAAATGAAATTTCACGTCTTTAGACGGCTAAAACGCGGTGAAGAAAAGCGATATGGAATTTTTTTTTTCGATGTTCGTATCAGGATCCTGTGTAGATTCGATCAAGCAAATAAAAAAATATCTGTCATATACACTTTAAGGTAAATCTACGTTTTATATCTTGACTTTGAGTCTCAGGAATGCAGGAAATAGCGTTTTAGCGGGTAAAGTCAAAAAAAATTTCCACAGAAGCATGCCCCCAGACGCCCCTAGGAGCTCATGCCTATGGCGCTTATACCACAACTGTGTCATGGGAAAATCCTGCCCCCTGGCCTTCCCAAAATCCTGGGGAGAACACTGCTATTTTCTTTTTCATAGTTCATATCCATGTTTACAGCCCTCTTTATAGGTCAAGAATGTTGTTCCAAATCTTCTGACTGACTTCTGACACTATGTTATTTGCCAAATAAGCTTGGAACCGCGCTTGACACAAACTAAGAGTCGTTCACCATCATGCATTAAGATCAACAGATCTTAAGTAACAGATCTTAAGTTACACTATACATGTATGTGAACTTTCTAGATGCATGAGGTTATCCTAATTACACCATCTTGTCAGCCTAGACCTTTGCAGACCTTTTCAAAATTTAATTTCCATTTCGATTCCAGTAAAAAAAATAAACTCAGAATGCTTCATTTCTTACTAGAAAAAGAGCAGAGCTTAGTGATGATTGCTCCTGTTCAAATGTAATTTCAAAACGGTAGCATATCAGAGGCCCAAATCAGAATAAATTTCGAAAATTGCTTCAGACAGACAAATTAAATGCGTTAATTAAAATCTGTGATTGTTTTGAGTCATTTGAAGAATAAAATTTTGAATTGTTCGTTAATTCATGAACAGTGAAGTTTAATAATGCAAGCCAGCACGTGTCCCCACTGCAGACCAGTTAATTGAAAATAGGGGACATGAAGAAATCATTATGAAGTAATTATCTTAACTAACAAACAAACGACTCAGTATGTCAACAAGTGCGGAGAATTTAAATGGCTGAGTTTAGCAATGAGCTAATGAGCCCTGACCATGGAAGTAGAGTTTACAGTTCAAAGACTCGTATGTGAGTTTAAACCATGCAAATTTTCAACAGACGTTTTGAATGCCCATTGTTGCAAAACAGAAACTTGATAAAGACCATTACGTCATTCACACAATGTTCTTCATATTGAAGAAGGGATGTACAATAAGTCTGGTATATAAAACTGCTCACAGATGAGAATTTGCCATAGGTATTTATTTGATGTTTATTCAGTAATGTAAATCTGAGAATTTTTGTAGCGAGGGTAATTTGTAGGTTTTGAAAAACACACCTCTCCTTTTTCTCTTATTTTATTTTGTGGTTTTGTTGGCCTTTCAGTCGCCTTTGTTCACGTTGAAAAAGTTTTAACCTAAACGTTGGGAAAAGGGAATTTTTTTGACAAAGAGTGTCAATGGTAGTGAAGGTCGTGTTTTTTGGTGATTTTTGGAGGAAAAATCCAAGTTGTTTTGTGTGTATCTCTGGTCCAATTTAACGTTTCGTGCTTGTTTAGGCATGCTTTGTTAGACATTTTCCAACTCTATCCGTTGATTATCAAAGACATCCTCTGGTGTGAAAAGTGATGACGTCACAAGTGGTACAAGTCTGTGGTCTCTTCTTGGCCGTTTATGGCCGGTTTAGTAGTCAATGTGTTAATTATAAATTTCTTCAATTTCCTTTGGTGGAATTTTCTACAATTTTCACAATATATAAAGTCTGGCCACAAAAGAATTTTACTGAAGAAAAAAATTGGGGTTGTCAAGGCTCCTTCGCTTTTCACAAAATTGTGTTTTTTGCCTCTGCGTAAAAACTGGTCTTGTAAAAAATTAATTTTCCTAAAAAACGGGCACCAAGTAAAGCAAACTAAGCATAAGCTTTCCGCTAAGTTTTACAAACTTTCACTCAAGGAAACTTGAGAAAACCAAGACGAAAGTTTCTCATTTTGCCCTACAAATACGTCATAAAATAGGAACTCGTCAAGATCGCTATTTGAGCATGCGTGGACTTTCGATCGATGAGGTTTGTTTACCGGGCGTTTTATGCAATTCCTTGGATGAAATTTACAAATTCATCATCTTTGGAAGTTCAAACAGCAATATCTGGGCTTAAAGGGTCCCTCTCAACCAGTGTGCTTTGCGGTCGCGTGTTATTGTTTTCATCCTGGGAACTCGATCTCTCGTGGGGCTAATGTACTAACTTGGGTCGTCTAACTGCTTTTTGTGGCCAGAAGAAGCAGTGCTCGAAATTAGCGGTCGTCCGGTCGTCCGGTCGTCCAAGACGACTAAAGAGTGTTTCGGGCAACCATTTTTCAGTAAAACTAAAGGCCCGGTCATCCGAGAAAAAGCCACCGGACAACCCAGGTATAAATCGATTGAAGTACTTACGTTTCTGTGATGTCCAACAGAATAACGAAAAGGAGTTATTAATTTGACACAAGAAAATAGCTCTAAATATAGGGGTAATCTTCAGGTAATAAATGGAAGCAACCAAGATTTTTAAAATCAACTGAATCGAAGGTATACACGCAAGTAGCTCACGCAAGTGGCATTCACAGTTTCTGGGTTCAAATCGCCCCATAATGCATTGCAAGTTTAGTGAAAAGCTTGAGTACATCATGTATGCTGATGGGTTGTGTCTCTGGTTACTTGCGATCGTGTTTGGCTCACGTAAGAGTGGCTGAAAGTCTTAATATGTAATTTGTTTGTTTTAAAGCTTGTTTTGCAAAAATATTTTGTTTTGTTTTTATTTTCGCAACCATAATGATTTTAAACACTTTTTTAAATTAAACTAGCTTCTATTTGATTTTACAATCTGGCAACTAAAAATTTGCATTTGGCAACTAGTAATTTCGAGCCCTGGACTCAGACATGTTATAAGCATTGAACCTTGACACTGAATAAAGTAAACAAGTAGTTACATAATTATATACTAACTTTGTGTGAAACATTATGAATTTATTATTTGAATTAATGCACTTCAGAGAATTGTGAAAATTGAGTCAAAACTCATAATTAGGCAATAGGTCAGATAATATTTTAAGGACAACCAAGCAGTCATCAGGGCAACCAAAGTCGGGGTTTTGGTTGTCCTGCATTTGGCATAAGGACAACTTGGATTTTTTTTAATTTCGAGCACTGAAGAAGGTCAGAATCCTGCAAAAAGTAGTTTTTAACTTCAAGCCGCTATTTTCGCAGCACCCGAAAATGGCCGCCGTAAGAGTATTGGCGCGCAAAGCACACTGGTTGAGAGGGACCCTTTAAACATAAGTTATCCATGAATGTTTACTTTGAAATGCT
Source organism: Desmophyllum pertusum (assembly GCA_029204205.1). Classification (NCBI taxonomy): domain Eukaryota; kingdom Metazoa; phylum Cnidaria; class Anthozoa; order Scleractinia; family Caryophylliidae; genus Desmophyllum; species Desmophyllum pertusum. Next base: position 2,256,330 of record MU827780.1, read on the forward strand.
TGACATAGCTGCAAAAATTCTAGCCATGCAGTTAACTTGTTCACATTTTTTGCCTAAGCCCGCATCAGCTCGCGCGCGCTTATTGGCAAAAGCCTGCGTAGCCAGCGCGTGTGCGCTCATACTCTATGGAGCCACCTTAAAGGGGTACTGTCACAAGGACGCATGAGCCAGTCTCGCGAGTCGAACTTGAAAAGGTTAGGCTAACTTTTTCAAGTTTGAGTTGCCAAATCCAAAATGGCGTCGACTAGTGGCGGCGGCGGACATGGTGGAAAGCGTAGTAATTCTGGGCGAAAAAGAATATTCAATACCCAGACAAGAGCCAAGAGAGAGTGGAAAAAACACCATAAACGCATTTATCTTGAAGATAACAGTTTCAAAACATGGCTTGAAGCGAAATTTGTTGCAGGTTATGAAGGATACAGTGATACGATACTGTCTTCGCGACACATTTGTTGTTGAGGAGACGAGTGATCGAAACAGATGTGACCTCAGCTGTGACCTCTCACGTGAAAATGTACAACACGGCTTTCCGTTCGAAAGGCTAAAAGCCGTTCACTACCCGAACGGTTAGCAAGCCGAACGGCTGCTACTACACGTTCGAAAAAATGTTCGAACTGCTGCTGCTACCCGTTCGAAAAAATCTTCAGCCGTTCCAACGGGAACAGCTGCTGCTGCTGCTACCCGTTCAGAAAAAAATCATCTTCACCCGTTCGAAGCTAAGCCAGGTTATCCGTTGAGAAAAAATATTGAGCTGTTCGAACGGCAACGGTTATCCGTTGAAAACTTATGTACGAATGGATAAATCTAAGCTTGGCTGTCAAAAGTGTGTTGCGTTACGGCCGTTGCAAAAATATTTTGTATGCAAATCATGTTTCGGAAATACATATGCGAACAGCGCACGCTGTTACAGTAATATTATGACTTTATCTGTTTACCAGAAGCTTATCACCTAGAAGCGTGTAACTTCTCTTTATATGTTTGGGACAATGCGTGGGTTTTTTTCCCGACCAATCAGAATCGCTGAATCAATTTTGCCCTTATATGGAAACAAGGATTTTCGCGCTCCTCGCGGCTCCTCGCGAGAACTACATCTGTAATGGCTGCTTCGCGAGGAAACTTTTCGCCCGAAGAAAATATTAGGACATTTGTAATGCTGGGAAAGCGCTAAGTGTTGAAGTATTATTTGGAAGAGTTCCCGGTGAGTTGACAGAAACCTTGAAGGTTTATTTCGACTTGTCCTCAATGAGTTTGAATCGGTGAAATGCATGCAATAGCTTGTTGTGAATAGCCAAAGTGACAATTTTTCGATGGATAAGCTAAATACGCTGTGCTTCAGGATTTCTTTGATTTTATATTTTCGGAAAGAAAAAGACCCGCATGTGGTACGAGTTGAGGAGCTAGCCAGCTAGCCGGGATATGTGAGATACAGTAGAGGAAATGCCATCGCCGGGTAAGGTTCTTGTGTTATGTTTTTGATCGCTGTCAACAGTTGTTGATTTCAAAGAACCGCAAGTAAATCTTTTGGCAGATTTTTTGAGCAAGAGGACATTATTATAGTCAAAATAACGGCAGTATCAATCGAGGAAACAAGAAAACTACTCCTTTATCCGAAAATTATGAGTAATTTTGTAAATATGTTTTGGTGTTTACTTAGCGTGTTTGTCGACAGAAAATAGCGTGCGGTGGTTGTTTTCAAGTTCTCTTGTAGATTTTTTTCTGAGAAAGATAATTTTAAAACTTACAGTCAAAGTAGCGACTGTATCGCTTTAACAAAATAGAAAGCTATTCAGTTACCTAAAAATGTGGAGTATTTTCACTGCAAACGAATTTGTAAAAAGGTGTCGTTGTGTTTTTAACGAGTTCTAGATCGATCTAACGCGCGGATGATAATTATTATTGTTGTTTACAAGTTTGGTTTATATATAAAGAGCAAGGTTTGAGAGCCGACAACCTCTTTAAGCTTGAAATGGGTTGTTTAACCTGTCTAGTTAGTGTAAAACTGAATTATATAAGTCGATGATTCATTTATTTCACGAGCTTGTAGCTGAGGATTTGTGTTCGCCAAGCTTTCATTCGCTGTCAAACTTAGTTAAGTTTATTCATTTCAAAACAACCGCTTCGAGTAGCTTTAAGACTTTTCCCAACAAGAAAACAACCGTTATTTCGATCAAACTATCGACAGTATCGCTTCAGAAAAACCAGATAGCTTTCCTTATCCAAAAATGTGGGGGTTTTTTCTCGTGGGTAACGTTTGTACAATGTTTTTGTGCTAAGTTTTTGATAGATTGTTGTCGATCACGCGGGGAAGTAATTGCATTTTTCATGCATTTGCCGTTGCGCTTTGAGAGCAGTTCTTCAGACCGGCCCGAAAACCACCTTTAACACTTTAAAAAGTTGATTAACCTATACTAATATTAACGTTTTACCGATTTGTCTTTTATTTAGCCATATTTAGTGAGCTTGTCGCTTTAAATTTGTCTTGCGGCAAGCGCATTTTCCACTCGTAATTTTTCGAAATTTTGTGGCTAGAAAATATCGTATCATGAAGTTGTAGTACACAATAAAACACTTTCTTTTTAAACTGTGGTGTTGATGTTTGATTTTTTTTGCTAGAAAAGATATGTAATGAGTGTGTATACTTTATTAAAGGTGGCTGATTCTCAGAATTGCAGACAAGATTCCCGGAAAATCGACTACGCAGTACGCACTTTTACGCGCCTCGACGAATAAAAATATTCCGGAAAAAAATCCCGCGCGCGAACACGCGCGTTAAACCGCATCTGCCATTCCATATAAGGAAGTTAATTTTGATTGGTCGGGAAAAACCCACGCATTGAATCGAACTTATACGCTTCTAGGTGATAAGCTTCTGGTTTTACATAATCGTGATTAGAAACAAAATACATGCAAATATTTTCACTAACCGTCATTATGGAATGGCGCCAAATAATTTATGGTCGACAGGAAGTGAGCAGTTTTCGCGCATGCGAATCCGTGACAGTGCCCCTTTTAATAAGATACATGAAGACCTGACATGCAAAAATAACTTGTCCTAATTTGTTGAATATAAATAACGCATCATAAACAATGCAACTGCAACGTTTCCTGTGACATATAATAAACGAGATGGGTTTCAGCGTTAAAAGCTCTCGACATTTTTAAGCTACTGACAGACTCTGAAAATAACAAATGAACTTACAATAGAGACGCTCGCCTGGCGAAGAGCCCTGTTCTCTTCCTGGAGTTGTTTACATCGCAATTTACAAGTTTCCAATTCCATCTTTAATACTCTGTTCTCCTGCTTCAAAAGTGACATAAGGTTCTTTTCTCTGTGAGCAACAACAGACGAGGTGCTCTCGTCTGCGCTCATGTCACTATCACTAAATCCCGTGCCTTCCATCGAAGAGCTCAGGAGCCGCCATATTGGAAACACACAATGGCCACAATGCACTCTGGGTTAACACGGAGCACTGGCAAAAATAAAAGAAACAAGAATATATAACTTAAAACCGGGCAGCGGCAAAGTTAGTTTAGTTGGTAGTTACTTCATGTATGGGGACATATATTGTCCCCATACATCAAGTACCTACCGTTTAGTTAGTTAGTATGCCGGACAATTTTGTGAAAGTGGCCTGAAAAATACAAGTATATGCTATATTTTGGCGTGCACGTTTGCCGAGAATTTATCAGAAAAGTTTTATAATAATAGTTCTTACTTGAAATATACTTAGCTTCTAGTGTGAACCCAAGTTACATATGAGTGACGAGGTGTCAATCTCGGACGCACGACGCACGACGCACGACGCACGACCCACCCACCCACGCCGATTAGACAATCTCACCGCACAGGCCAATAGCTTCTTCTGCTCCATTGTTAGACAGTGCGAAAAGCATGTTTAAAATGTATGTGTAGCAAGAGCCATTTCGGGGTTTAAACTCAGGGTAGTAACGAGGTATATTTTTTTATAACTGATCCCATTTTTTAGCCTAAAATTTGATCCCTGATTCCAAAAGTGATGGGGATTTTGATTTTGCTAGGACAGCTTGATCCCTGATTCCATTAACTGCTGATCCCGATCCCACGGATTGTGATCCCGGATCTCGGGCTATGATCCCCGATCCCACCCCATTGCACACCTTTGATCCCTGATCCCATATACCTCGTTACTATCCTGTAAACTCACATACACGTCTTTGAAATAAAAGTTCTTCTTCCTTGGTTAAGGTTCTTGCTTGTGGAAATATTATAAAGATACGTTTCTAAAGTATTTTATTGCTAAGCTCAGGATTTAAATTCTCCTCACTTGCTCAATCCTGCTTTCTTGCTTCACGCCAATTAAGTCACGCTAAAGTCATCAAAACTCCCAGCATGAACATCTGGACAACAGACCTTGGTCCGAGATTTGCGTGATATTCAAAACTATCTTTAGCAGGGTGATATCTATTGTAGTTTTCTGATCTTTTTCGCAACATGGACATTCGAAAAGTCTGTTCAAAATTTATGTGGTTAAAAATCACATACGAGTCTTTGAAATGGAAACTCTACCTCCTTGGTCAAGGCTGTTAGTTTATGGAAATATCATAAAAATAGGTTTTAAAGTCCGGTGCGAGAGTCACCGACAAAAAAAAGTAGTCACGCCAGTCACGCTTAAGTCCGCAGTTTGCGTGAAACCGGAAGCCGATTCCCCGCTAAGGTCACAGCCAAATTTAGCACATTTTGCAACACACTGCTGTTCACTGCTGTGGGACATTTGTCTTTGCTTTTTTCACACATTGTGTGTGTTATAGTAACACAATCCATTCTATGAACAACTGGACCCAGGACGCGATAGATAACTATTCGAACGCATTTCAATAATCTATGATTACCACTAGTATTTTAAACTCTGTTTAAAATGTATGTCCAGCAAGAATACTTCAGAGGTGTAAACTCACATACACGTCTTTGAAATGGAAACTCTACTTCCTTGGTTAGGGCTCTTACCTTTGGAAATGTTACGAAGATACGTTTTTAAAGTATTTCTTGTCTGGTTGATTGTAGCGTAGCTCTCGCTCGTGAACTAGTCAATACAGACAAGGTTGAGTAATTCACATACGTGTGTTTAAAATGGAAACTATACTATCTTCAAGTAAAACTCAATACGCCTAAACGTCAGGCAGAAGTTCATTTCCCGCTTCAGGAAATGTCGGGTTGGGGTTGGCCGAGTGGGGGTCCGATGCGAGTCACCGACAAACAAGAACTCCTAAAGGAGTCAACAAGCGGCCGATACACAGGGAGCAGAGGAGCTATATTTCTATATTTGACTTTTGCGAGTCTTTATACGTGACCAGCTTGTCTCGAAAACTAAGACCTAAGACCAAAGACCTCGAAAACTAAGACCTCGAAAACTAAGACCTCGAAAACTAAGACCCCTCGAAAACTAAGACCTTGAAAACTAAGACCCCTCGAAAACTAAGACCCCCTGAAAAAAATCTAAATTTCAGCTTTGCTACGGTTGTCACGAAAACTATGAATATATGCGATGTGTCATATTGTGACGAACAACATCTTGTTACATCTTGTTACGTGTCTGGTGTAATCTTACCTTCTTTTCCGTGTGGGCAAACTACAGCACCAAACTTAAGCAAGCGCGACTTCGAAAACTAAGACTCTCCCGAAAAAAAAAACGAAAACGAATTTACGACGTTTGTTTTGAGCAATTTTGTTTGGACGAGTTTGGTGTGGATATCGCTCGCCTAGGGTTGCGTGACCCAATAATGACATGCCCGACCCGAACATACCCGACGTCTTGTCCAATGCCCAGGGGGGTACTCCCAAAAAATTTGGGTGGGGGTGTGCGGCACGCTTCTTGAAATCCTTACCCTATTTCAGACCAAAATATGTGATTTTCCATACCCTATTTCAGACTAGTTCGTCACAAATAACGGCTGCGTAGGAGACTAATTTAAGACCTGACCCTTAAAATTTCGGGGAAATTTCCCCATTTTAAAGTCAAAATGGCAAATATCTATACCCTATTCCAGACTAGTAGGCAAAACATACCCTATTTCAGACCAAAATGGTCAAAATCTATACCCGTTTTCAGACCAAAACAGGCAGGTACAAAAGTCGGACCGGATCAGTCGGATCGGACCGGACCAGATCGGACCGGATCAACTCGGATCGACTCGGATTAGAATAAAAATGAAAACAATCTACTCGGACTAGTGGACTAAATGAAATTCGTAGCATTTTAGACAGAAATCAAAGGCACTATGTGCCAACTCGTGAATGGAAAAGTAAAGAAATTAATTAACATAGAAATATGCAGTAGTACCGGGTAAATGTAGTACCGGGTAAATGTAAGTTGACAGTCTCGTCCTCGATGTTTTTGAGAATCGAGTTTCGAGTTTTGAGTCTGACTCGAATAGGGATTTCGATGAAACGATTTATTCCTCGAAACAGAACAATAAGATTCCGCGCGGCATTCACGCAAGCCGGTGTATTTCGTATTCACGTCCAAATCAGTGTTGGTCGGGAGGGAAACTCAAACGAAAAGTTTTTAATCACTGATATTCGATAATCCCCGGGCGATAATCGCCAACTTTATGGGCCGAATATTTTTAAAAACAAGGTTTACACAGGGTTTAACAAAACCATGGCCTAATACGATTTTAAACTGACTGGCCAACCTAAATGTATTAACCGTACATTAAACCCTGTTTAGAAGGTGTACTCCGCTTTCAAGATGGCGGCTGGGCTCCGCGCCCAGCCGCCATCTTGAAAGCGGAGTAGACCCTGGGAACGAGGTTGGGCCTCTCTCGCTCCCGTGGGTGTCCCCCGTGAGTCAAAAAAGGAATCTTGCGTATCGAAGGTCGCGAGATAGATCGAATCCCGGTGGAGGCAGGTTTTTTTTTTCTTTTTTTTTTTTCTTTTTTCCCCGCAAGTATGAGAAACACAGGTAGTTCAGTCAGTCATCAGTTCGCTTTAAATATATACGCTGGAAAAAAAGCATTGAAGGGTTTTTATAGTTCAGACGCAAACAAAAGAAAATATCATAGAATTCCATAGTGCCAAATTAGATTTTATTCATACACTTGGTATAAAGAAGATACAACATTTAACATACTTAAGTGTTTTCCTAACTCTTGAAGTCCGCAGCTTGGTTTTTAAAAGTTTCGACAGCTTGAGTCTTCATCAGAGCGTGGATCCATGATCAGAGCTTGAATCGATCGAAGAACTTCAAACGTGACCATACCTGTCAACCCCCGGAGTTTCAAAATCTGGAGACGTCTCGAAATCCTTGCATTGTAAGAAAAGAAAAAAAAAAAGAAAAGCGCGCGAAAACCGCGCCAATTCACTAATCTATTGTGCAATTTGATTGGTTTATTGTTTGACCAATCGTGATACTCGTTAAATATACCTCAATTTGACTGCTCTGTTTTCCGTTTTCCGATCGTGAACAGCTCAAGGAAGAGCACTAAATAGTTACACTTCTTGTTTTATTTACCTTTTCAATTTTGACATCTTGAAAACAACGAAATCAACGAAAAAAAAAAATCGAAAGAAGCCGCGGAATTTTCCGGGAGATTTGGTGCTCTAACCGGGAGACCGGGAGATTTGATGAAAAACTTGGAGACTCCCGGGAAAACCGGGAGAGTTGACAGGTATGCGTGACTCACTTTTAATATTCTAAATGTCTCCTCTTTGGGCGGTCGAGTATTATTTAGGGTTATTTCTTTCAATTTCGAACTTCAAAAAGGTGTCTAATTGTAATTGTAGGAGTGAAAATACCGTGTTGAAAAATAGAAGAGATCCGCGCCAGACGCCATTTTGTTTACTGATAATGCATAAATTACCGTACTACGCTACATTAAAGTTTACAACCTAGGGATCGAGGGATCGAGCGAGTGAAATTTGTCCGCTATACGCTATAACTTCGTTCATGCAAAGCATTCACTCGTTAAAAGATACCCCTCTTCATTTAAAGGTGTTAGCCACCTAAACGTTCACCCAGATCACCGTCAGATCGCCGTCAGATCGCGGCAATCAAGCCGCCATTTTGTTTTTCTAGTGCCAGGTCCTCCTGGGATGACGTCACCAGAAGAAGCCTGGGAACTGTACTAGGCAAGATTTCACGATTATTTCAATTCCTTCGTTCGAAAATCCTTCAAAGGATGCCCTGAAGTGGGGGTATAAATCACATTTCCCAGCCCAATTGTTGCCCAAATCCCAGTCTCCCAGCTTAATGCTTGTCCAAATCCATTCCCAGCAGCAAAATTGATGCTCTTCAAACTGCCCTCTAACAGGGAACTCTCAAGAAACACTTTTATTACATTTCCATCTTGCACAAAAGAGTGCCTTGCGCTGCGGGGGAAGCACATAATACAGTAGAACCCCGCTAACTCGAATTCGGTTAACTCGAACTCCCCGCTATCTCGAACTCAAACCCATTCCCTTTGCCCTTGTTTTTCAGTCATTTACTATCGGCTAACTCGAACCCCCGCTATCTCGAACTATGTTTTGTTTTGTTCGAGTTAGCGTGGTTCTACTGTATAAGATAAGCTTATCAGGCGCAGATCCAGGAAAAAAAACTTGACCGGTTTACTAGAGTCTGAGCGCCGAATCTATGGAAGTCCAGAGGCATGTTTCCCCGCAAAAGTTTTTAGATTTCCACTCTCTAAAATTACATTAATTGTGATTTTAGTCATCTGGCCGGCTCCATGTGCGAGCGGACGAGCGGATAAGTTCGCTATCCGGGAGAACCTGGCACTAGAAAAACAAAATGGCGGCTTGATGGCCGCGATCTGACGGCGATCTGACGGTGATCTGACCGTGATCTGGGTGAACTTTTAGGTAGCTAACACCTTTAAACGAAGAGAGGTATCTTTTTTCTATGTCTAACATGTTACGAATTTCATTTTAGTCCAGTCGGAGTAGATTGTTTTCATTTTTGTGTGTACTGCGCTTGCGCAGTCAACACTATGCACTTATACCGTAAAATTGTAAACAAAAGAAATGTTAACAAAAGAAATGTTAACAAAAGAAATGTTAACAATGCTCTATTGTTAACATCAAATCGATAAACAAACCACAGACAATCGATCAAATCAATAACAAACCACAGTTTCTGAATTTTAATGGCCGGCGCTTCGATACCATACACAATAATGTAAATCAAGTCGATAAAATAGCAATGAATCAAGCCTTCGATAAGATGCGCAATAAATCAAGCCTTCGATACGATACGCAATAAATCTAGCCTTCGACTTGATCGCAATGAATAATAATAATAACTAATTTATATAGCGCTTATTCATCGCTGTTCTAAGCGCTTTACAAAGTATAATGGATAAAAACTAATGAATCAAGCCTTCGATAGGATACCCAATAAATCTAGCCTTCGATACGATCAAAATGAATCAAGCCTTTGATAAAATACGGGATAAATCTAACCCTCGATACGATCGCAGTGAATCAAGCCTTCGATAAGGATACCCAATAAATCTAGCCTTCGATGCGATCGCAATGTTGATAAGATACGCGATAAATCTAACCTTTGATACAATACATGCACACATACATACATCGATCACAATAAATCAAGCCTTCGGAAAGATACGCAATGATCTAGCCTTTGATACGATACGCAATGAATCAAGCCTTGATACGCGATAAGTCTGAAATCAGGCCTTCGATACTACGCCATTCTTGCGAACGATCGATATACGCGGATCGTTTTCTGTACTTGCCAGTAAGTTTTACCGTGGTTCTGTCAACACGTTTAACTACATGAACATGTAGAATTATTGCTTGTTTATACATTGGACCTTCGGTCCCATCGATTTGGCAACGGATCGTAGATAAAACATTTGACACATACACCATTGACACGCGAGGTGTCACTTGCGAGTTTGCAAGTAATATATTCCTAAATTGCCGGCTCATTGACTCTCGTGAGAAACGAGACGCGTCTCGCGAGAAACGAGACGAGACGGTGTTGTCTATAAGATTCCATGTGAACTGGTGAATGCGGCAAAGTATATATCGGTGAAACAGCGAGATCGATGCGTGAAAGAATAAAGGAACACGACAGAGACACGCAGCTCGCTCGTACTCAGAACTCCGCAGTTTCGGAACATGCCAACGAGACTGGGCACCTTCTTATTTGGAACGAGGTTAAGTTTATTGACAGAGACCCTCATTGGTACACTCGAAAGGTTAAAGAGGCCATACAAACAGACTCCATCCAAACAATAGCAAAAGAGATCGTGGAATCGAAATTCCTCAAGCATGGATGCCTACGATCAAGAAACACAACTGCCGATTGTTAGCGGAGCAGACCGGTGAGAGAACAACATCTAGTCAGTCCACTGAGGGAACAACACCTCTGGGGGGGGGGGGGGGGGGGGGGGGGGGACTCCCATATAAAAATGACGGGGGTGATCGTCGGAGTTTTGGAAAATAACCCCTACAAGGTACCAGAATCTCGTTTTTTGGGGGCGTGGCTCAAATTATGTTTCACCCCTAAGAGGTTCCAATTCTAATTAAAAACTAGTTTGTCATTTTTTTCCAGCTTAATACCCTAAAAGGTACCAGAATAACTCTAACGGTAGTCATTTTAGATTTTAACACCCCTAAGCTGTACTAAATCACGAGTTTTAATCCCAAAAAGACGATCACCCCCGTCACTTTTATATCAAAGTCCCCCCCCCCCCCCCCGCCTCCCCCGGCAACACCTAGTCAGCCCACTGAGGGAACAACCTAGTCGGAATAATAGCACCAATAGCTGCGAACCAAGGTGCTACATATAGCGACACGTAAACAATTGACCTCATCGCCTGATGAAGACTTGCAGTAAAGCAGTCGAAACGTCGCGATCAACATCTCAAAGTGACTCCATCGTGAGAAAAACCGGATTAAACGTTCAATAAGCGCATCTTTAATAACCGAGACGAGAGGTGGTAACTTACTTTGAGCAGTACTGTAAGTCCTGTAACCATATCCTTTGTGTATTGGAAAACTAAACAGTCTTGTACTAAAAAGTGTTACGTTTTTACCCAGTTTTCAAGAATTATTGCGAGGCAAAATTGCATGGAATAATACATTTATCTGGCAAGTAAAATTAACACAGTTTAGTTATACACCCTTCCATTTGTGCCCTTCTATCCCCATCATCCTTTCCAAGCTGGCTAGTGTATTTTGAGTAAATCATATTTAGTGACAAAGACTTTACCACTTCCAAATGATAAATCAACCTAGGGAAAACTTTGCTGTACACACATGTACGCGTTGCGTACCTATTTTTAGTCTAGTCCGAGTCGATCCGAGTTGATCCGGTCCGATCCGGTCCGGTCCGATCCGACTGATCCGGTCCGACTTTTGTACCTACCCTTTGGTGCCACACATACCTATGCAAGTTTCGTTGAAATCCTTCAAATCCATGAGCCTTAAATTCATTTCAATAGTGTAAATGTGTAAATTGATGCAGAAACAAGCGCCGTGTTAGGCATCGAAGTTTTTATGCCAAAATTGTAGGCCAGACTATTGGGAAAAGACGGTTTTCATTTGTACGGAACACTGCTGACGATGAAATCATTTCGTGCACGGTCGATACGTCCATATCGCAAAATTTGGACTGCTCAGGGAAGCAATAAGAATGCTCCTTTTCATCTGGGACCAGTTCAGCCGGTCGCCTTTCAGGGGCACCCAACGAATCTGTTCCTCACTTTATCTGTTCCCCAGCGGAATTCTTGCTGGCTGGCAAAAAAATTTCGGTCTATTTTTTCTTCTTGAAATTTTCACTGAATAATTACTATTTTTGCGCTGGCTGACTTGAGTAGATCGGAAAGAGACTGGATCGAGAAAAACTCCGACATAAACAAAGCAATAAACAGTAGAATCATATTAACACAAGCTTCGAATGGTTTTCCATCGATGTTTAATTAATTCCTAAGCCCTTTTGGTTACTTATTATTATTTTAAAATGCTGGCTGGGAAACAGACATTTTTATCCAGCTGGCTGGGAATTTCCCTATATGTGTCATGCTGGGAAAAAGGAACAGATATATTTTTCCCAGCAACGCAGAAGAACACCTGGAAATGCTTTTATATCATTTACTTTCATTTATCTGGGTAAGATAATGCATTTTACCAAAAATGTTCGTTGGGTGCCCCTGGCCTTTGGCTGGCCAATCCAAGATTAACAAAACGGTTGTCTCCATAAAAATTAGAGATTTATAGACACCATAATCCAACGAAATTAGATAGTAAGGAATCGGTAAAGCCACCATTTGTTTTCGAAGTCGCGCTTGCTTTAGTTTGGTGCTGTAGTTTGCCCACATGGAAAAGAAGGTAAGATTACACAGACGCGTAACAAGATGTTGTTCGTCACGTTCATATTTTTACTCCAACAAGAAGCAACATTATGACACATCGCATATATTCATAGTTTTCGCGACAACCGTAGCAAAGCAGTCAAAACAAACGTCGAAATTTAGATTTTTTTCAGGGGGTCTTAGTTTTCGAGGTCTTAGTTTTCGAGGGGTCTTAGTTTTCGAGGTCTTAGGTCTTAGGTCTTAGGTCTTAGGTCTTAGGTCTTAGGTCTTAGGTCTTAGGTCTTAGGTCTTAGTTTTCGAGACACCCTGACCAGCTTTGCGAGTTTCGATCTGTTTGCTTTATACGCGGTGTATTGCGTTACTGCGTTATTTGATCTTGTTGTTTTCGCTTTTTAGTCCCAGCGGGTAATCGGTCGCTTTCCGAGCGAGGCACGAAGTGCCGTATGCTCGTCCGAATGTGACAAAATATCAAGATGACCAATTTTTCATGTCAAGGTATATTATTATACGTATATTATATATTTATGTCGAAACAATTTATTCGTTGTCAATGCATTAACGTTTGCTATAACAAGCACTTTTTTTCATGGTTGTTGTAAAAATTTGTCATGTCAAGTTACGTGCACATTTTTATACATCAAGAAAGACTGGTGACGAGCTTTTGATCGCCGAGAAGGAGTCTGGAAACTAGCCGTAGGTAAAACAACATGGCGGCGGGCAGCGGCCATGAATTTCTTCATTCCAGTTTTTCGCAAAATATATCTTGTCTGTGTTCAGTCAATGCACCGCATTGCGATAATAACGAGGGCAGTGACTACGAGGACTATGAGGTGCCATTACCGCCAAAATTCAGCCCTTTAAATTTTGTAAATGGTGCCTTCAATTTTGTAAATGGTGCGTTTTATTTTAAAAAATGGTGCCTCGATTTTCGTAAATGGTGCCTTTAATTTTGTAAATGGTGCCTTGACTTTCATAAATGGTGCGTTATATTTTTAAAAATGGTGCCTCGATTTTCGTAAATGGTGCCTTTAATTTTGTAAATGATGCCTTTACTTTTGTAAATGATGCCTTTAATTGTATAAATGATGTCTCTGTTTTTATAGGTAGCACCTTGACTCTCACAAGTATTAAATGGTGCGGGTTTTTTTAAAATGGTGCCTCGATTTTCGTAAATGGTGCCTTTTTTATTCAGAGGTCTGGGGACAACTTTCAGGTGACATAACCGAGAAAGACTGGGGCTCAGTTTCACCTAAAATTCAAAATGGCCGACTCTTTGCATGTCCACACTTTTTAATATTTGGAAATTCAAAACTTTCTGGGTAGATATACTCTTACAGTAATAACTCTTTAGAATGTTAACGTAGTGTATTTAATTAGCCATCTTGCCTTCTTCAGAGCTTTCATCAACAAAACGTAGTAGTTTGTCAACGAACGTCATCTTTGCACTTCTTGTGCTCGTTTCCATCGACTGACAGATTCAGCAACTCTCTCAATATTCCTGTTTATACTTCTGAAAACTTGATAATTTCGTCAATTCTCATTACCTCTTACAGGCAGTTTACAAAGGGCAGGATTTTTCATCCTGGTTGCCAATTCATGCGCTAACTCCTGGAAACATCTCAAGTAATACATGTATATGTAGGTTTGCAATTGTCCACATGGGGACCAGGGATTAGCTACCAAGCACGCTAGCTACTTATTCGACTTGAAATATGGAGTTTTTCCGGGAAGAGATTGATGAGTATGGTATAGGCTGGGATAGGCCACTTCCCCAGGAAGCTGAGTCCAGATGAGGAAGAAGAATTAAATACAGTGTTATTTATTTTTTATTTAAAACATCATACATTTTAAAACATCATGGTGTGCCCATGCATCCCATCTCAAAGAATCAGTTTGGAGAGTGGCACTTTATAACATCAACAGTAACAATAAAGAAATGTCAATGACTAAATAGACTTTAAAGATTAGCCTAACCCTTATTAAAGAGAAAGTCCTCTTCATGAACATGAACGGCAACAGTGGGAATAACAACAATTATTGTTTGTAAAAATGCCCTTAACAATGGCAATATATAAGTGACTTCCATGGTATAAATAGCACTTAGCCAATCTTGTACCCAGAGTCCACAATCTCCTCGGTCAGCGGTCGGTCGTCTGGCGATGACCAACCGCTGACCGAGGAGACCGTGTACTCTGGGTATGAGATTGGCACTAAGCAGGAGAGAAATTTGCAATGCGCATGTGTGTATCCGCTGAAACAAGGAAAAGAAACACGCTATATATCTAGTTGCATATATGTATTCAGCTTGCAGGAACATTTGGGTGACCCCAAAATAAAATCTTCATAGTTCAAGATCCAAGAAAGTCTTCTACAGTGGATAATTTTTCCACACAGAAATCCCCAGAAACATGATCATGTAGTTATGGGTCAGCAGATACACGCATGTGCATTGCAAATTTCCCTGCTGCTAGAATAGATATCAATGTGGAAGCCCTTCAGTTTGTTACATCTGTATGCATAAAAAGCCTGACAGTTCTCCAGTCTTACTGCCATAAGTAACTCTGTATTACTGGTCAAGGTCTCCCAACCTGATATATCAGTATATTCTTTTGATTTTTTGACAAACGCTTAATTTTTTTTTAAATGGTGCACGTCAAACCATTTGGCCATTTTTACCATGCAAAATCGGAAAATTACCCTTGTTCTATAAGTACATGTACGTCAACAAAAGAACTTGGAAGTATAACGAAACAATAACATTAATTTATGAACCAACTGCTTAAGTCGTATTCTTGACAATGCTTTCTTTAGAGACAATCAACTGTGGCATCAAACCACAGTAAAAGAAGAAGCGTTGTTTTCATCATTTATCACTGCAAGCATTACTTCTGAGAACCTCGCATAACTCGGAAATTCAGCAGGTAACTCCAATTTAAGGGTGCAAGTAGATGAAAACACAGTAAAGTAAGTAAGTAAATTTTTAAGTAAATTGTACATAGAGTTTAGCTAGAGTTTATAGTTAACTACACCTCCTAGTATAGCGTAAGCTGTTTTTTTAGGAGTACTTCATTAAAGCATTAAAGCATTAAAACACACTTTCAGCCGTATTCAGATGCCGTATTGGGCTACTGCATTTAATATCCGCACCCCCCCTGTTGAGGAACAGCGGAATTCTTCAGGGTTAGGCTGGCAGAAGGAAGGAATTCTTCAGGGGTTCGCTGGCAGAACAAAGGAATTCTTCAGGGGTTAGGCTGGGGGAAGGAAGGAATTTTTCTAGGAATTCTCGAGGTGAACTGATTTTTCAAGGAATTCTTGAGGGGGTGAACTGATTTTTCAAGGAATTCTTGAGGGGTGAACTGCTTTTTAAAGGAATTCTTGAGGGGGTGAACTGCTTTTTCTAGGAATTCTTGAGGGGTGAACTGATTTTTCAAGGAATTCTTGAGGGGTGAACTGCCTTTACTAGGAATTCTTGAGGGGTGAACTGATTCTAGGAATTCTTGAGGGGTCTACCTAATAAAAGACAAGTCCTCAACAGGGGGGGTACGGATATTTAATGCAATAGCCCATTCAGAAAGACGTCGTTCAATGGTCCTCGTCGATACGTGAAGTAACACTGAAATTTGTGGAACTGTAAACCCCAGGTCAATCAGTGATTGCAACTGATCCTCGCTGATTTCATAAGAAGGGCGTCCTGGCATATTGGTATTGACTCGAAGAGTTCTCGCCGAGGTTGCGCTCGAGTTTTCGATGATTCTTCTCGCTGCTGAAATGTCTCGATATACATCCTCCGGCAATCTCATCACAGAATCCAAACAATTAACAGCTTCAACAATTTGTTCAATCTTCTCTAGTGCTTCTTGGACATCTAACATGTGCGAAGGGCCTGTTAGCTACATCAGATTTTCAATTTCCCCTGCCACAAGGTTGCGAAGGTCTTCAACAGAGTCGGCCATTTTGAATTTTAGGTGAAACTGAGCCCCAGGCTTTCTCGGTTATGTCACCTGAAAGTTGTCCCCAGACCTCTGAACAAAAAAGGCACCATTTATAAAATTAAAGACCGAATTTACAAAAGTAAAGGCACCATTTACAAAATTAAAGGCACCATTTACGAAAATCCAGGCACCATTTTTTAAAATAAAACGCACCATTTACAAAATTTAAGGCACCATTTACAAAATTTAAGGCACCATTTACAAAATTAAAGGCACCATTTACAAACTTTAAGGCACCATTTACAAAATTTAAGGCACCATTTGCAAAATTTAAGGCACCATTTACAAAATTTAAGGCACCATTTACAAAATTTAAAGGGCTGAATTTTGGCGGTAATGGCACCTCATAGAGGACAGGACAACAGGGTTCAAACGCTGGTATTTCATCCCCAACACAATCTGAACTTGTGGGAAGGCCGACATTTGCGATCTCAGTGGAACAGATTCAAGCATTAAGAGAGGGTGTGTGCTTCAGATGGACGGATATTGCAAGGATACTGGGTGTTTCTACAAGAACTCTATCTCGTCGTCGCCAAGAATTAGGCATGTCTGTTGGCCACGGTATTAACCTTAGTCACATTTCCGATGCCGCCTTGGATTACTTAGTCAGAGAAATTCTGACCTCGGCTCCCCAGTTAGGAATTGGTTTAATTCATGGCGCTCTACAATCCAGGGGGTGGAGAATACAGAGACATCGGATTATCGCAGCACTGCAAATCTGTTCCACTGAGATCGCAAAGGTCGGCCTCCCGACAAGTCCAGATTGTGTTGGGGATGAAATACCAGCGTTTGAACCTGTTGTCCTGTCCTCGTAGTCACTGTCCTCATTATTATCGCAGTATAGGCTTTCCAGTCTCTCCAAGATTCGCCTTAGGGCGTTCATAAGTTGCTCTATGTCGTATCTAAGAGCTCCTTGATCAGGACGTGTTTCGGTGATGCGTAACCGTACACGTAACGTTTCTTCATACTGTTCTACCCTTCTTGATAAGAACTCAGCTTGGTAGCCATCACGTACATCCAGGCATGCGGTGCATTGACTGAACACAGACAAGATATATTTTGCGAAAAACTGTAATGAAGAAATTCATGGCCGCTGCCCGCCGCCATGTTGTTTTACCTACGGCTAGTTTCCGGACTCCTTCTCGGTCGATCAAAAGCTCGTCACTAGTCTTTCTTGATGTATAAAAATGCGCACGTAACTTGACATGACAAATTTTTACAACAACCATGAAAAAAAGTGCTTGATATAGCAAAAGTTAATGCATTGACAACGAATAAATTGTTTCGACATAAATATATAGAAACTTGACATGAATATAAAATAATTGATGTATAAAAATATACCTTGACATGAAAAATTGGTCATCTTGACAGTCTTGATATTTTGTCACATTCGGACGAGCATAGTGCCGAGAAGATCTTGTGTGCATGTGGCGCCCACAGTCAGCAGTCTGCGGTTACCCTAAGGAATTCCCGCTGGGACTAAAAAGCGACAACAACAAGATCAAATAACGCAGTAACGTAATACACCGCGTATAAAGCAAGCTCACTGCGAAGAAACTGTAATATCTAACTAAATGCCGTCAACTAAAAGCCAAATAAACTTTTGAACACCAAGAATAGATGTCTTAACACCCACTAATAAAGTCTTCTTTCAAAACCTATACAGGATAATACACACTTTTACAACTGCTCCGTTCCGCGCTATGATCGCTGGACACAGAAGAGCAAATAAAATAGTGTCTCTCCGTATCTGGGCTGTCATGTTTACCATGTCAGTGGGAAGCAGATGAGCAGAGCAGGTGTCTCGTTAAATATGTCGCTTGTTTCTGTTCAGAGAAACATGAAAAGAGCACTTTTATACACGACACGAAAATCGAACTTTTCTCTAAAAGTAGGAATAAATTCTCAAGAAAGCCTGTGGAAGAGAAATTCTCTAGTGGCTAATTTTAGCTGATTCAGATTGCGTCATCTTGACCGTGTGATAGTCACGGCAACCGGATGTCTGGGGCTGGGTAAGTCACCATGAAAACAAGTAGTCACGCCAGTCTCGCTAAAGTCCGCAGTTTCCGTGAAACCGGAAGCCGATTCCCCGCTGGGATCGAATAACGCGCAAAGGTCACACCGCCAAATTTAGCACATTTTGCAACAAAACTGCTGTTCACTGCTGTAGGACATTTGTCTTTGCTTTTTTCAATGCGATTCCTGTAATAAACTCAACACATGTACGCTGATAAACTTCAGGAAATATTTCAGCTCGTACAGCCTTGGGAAACGATGTATTTAACAAAAACAGATTGACACGGCCGAGTGGAGGTCCGTGGTTAGCTCACAACAAGGGTTGCGTCATCTCACCCAGTCTGAATTGAAACTGAAAGCAGATGACTGTTACATGTTATTTTCCCCAGTCTCGTTAAATATTTCGCTTGTTTCTGTTTAAAGAAACATGAAAAAAGCACTTACACGACACGAAAATCGACATTTTCTCTAAAAGTAGGAAGAAATTATACAGAAAGCCTGTGGAAGAGAAATTCTCTGGTGGCTAATTTTAGACTGAATGCGATTGCGTCATGTCAACCGTGTGGAGGTCTGGGCCTAGTGACTACGAAAAAAAATCGTGCATTTCTTGAAGCGGCCGCCCCATGGGCGTCGACCGCTTAAAAACCACGACGGATTCATGACCCGGGCTCGACTTACGTCGCCCGGTTAACAAGAACTCCTAAAGGAGTTAACAAGCGGCCGATATCACCTTGAGGGGGGGAAACAACAATCCACCTCTCCTCCCCATCGGTCAGTGGACTCTGAGATGCACCCCCCAAATAAGAGCCAAACATACGAAACTGCGTGACGAAAAACGTGACTGCGTGATGCAATATTAATATTAAACTCACTGCGTGGAAACTGTAATATCTAACCAAATGTCGTCAACTATAAAAAGCCAAATAAACATTTGAACACCAAGAATAGATGTCTTAACACCCACTAATAAAGCTATACAGGATAATACGCACTTTTTCAACTCTACCCGCGCTATGAACGCTAGATACGAAGAGCAAATTAATGGTGTCTCTCTATTACAAGCTATTACGTTCGACGATTTGAATCCAAACTTCAAACGGCTTCAAACCGGCAATTTCTACCTAGTTATTTTAGCTGTAAAAGCATGAAAACTAGGTACAGTTCGAGTTTGCTTTTAATTACTTCTTGAAGTTCGTTAAACAGAACGTGAAGGACAATAAATTTGATTCACCGATTGAGAAGAAAGCACCGCAATCAACTTACAGCGTGTTCGTCAAACTGAGTGAAAATACGAGTGTTTCTTGCAAATACTGAACGAGAGAACACTAAAATTGTCAAGAAACTACGGGACAAAAGACTTCTCAGATACTGCCGTCCATTTTGAGGCGCTTTGTTGTGTTGTCCTGAGAAGTGTTTGCTGCTGCAGAAGTCGCATAATAACTTGGTGAAAAATTTGCCGAGGATCTTGTCAAAAACATCAACAGGTAAGACTTACGTTTTCCACGTTAAATGTTTCATTCGTCTGCTCTTAACAGACCTTTTCAAACCTTTTGCATTCAGAATTCGTCTTCTTCACAGTCAGTTTGCAGACTTTTCGGCAGAGATAAAACTGTCAAGTTCCTGAATCGAGTCCGGTTCGCCGGGTAACGTCTACATCTTGGACGTTTTCGGCTTCTAAAAGCTCCCGACTAATAAATCGCGTTTGAAGTTTGGAAGATCTAGTATTTGTCCTCTTCGCTTCGCTTTTGTTTCTAAAGCTCTTTCATCCGATTCCAAACGTTTTAAGTAGGTTTCAAAATCGATCAAAATCAATTATTACGCAGAATTTGAAATTAATCGAAACTAACTTGCAAAGATGGCGTCATGATCAGTCAAATTTCGCGGGCCGTACTGTAGAATACTGCCCGTAAAATTGACCAATCACTGCGCGCGTACTAAATATAATATACATGCATGCAATGCAATGTCAACTGGGGAAAGTGCAGTGACTACGAAAAAAACAAGTAGTCACGCCAGTCTCGCTAAAGTCCGCAGTTTGCGTGAAACCGGAAGCCGATTCCACGCTGGGATCGAATAACGCGCAAAGGTCACACCGCCAAATTTAGCACATTTTGCAACAACACTGCTGTTCACTGCTGTGGGACATTTGTCTTTGATTTTTTCAATGCGATTCCTGTAATAAACTCAACACATGTACGCACTTACACGACACTACAGAAAGCCTGTGGAAGAGAAATTCTCTAGTGGCTAATTTTAGACCGTGATGCGATTGCATCATGTCAACCGTGTAGAGGTCTGGGGTTAGTGACTACGAAAAAACCCAGTCCATTTCTTGAAGCGGCCGCCCATGGGTGTCGGCCGCTTAAAAAATCGTGCAATTCTTGAAGCGGCCGCCCCATGGGCGTCGGCCGCTTAAAAACCTCGACTGATTCATGACCGGGCTCGACTTACGTCGCCCGGTTAATAAGAAATTCAATGAGAAAATGAGAAAAACAAAACAAAGTCAAGAAAAATACTATGAGAGACTGAATCAAGTTCAGAACTTTCCAAGATGTCGGAAGTGTGGCTAAGGTTTTACCGTTTACTGGCTCTCTACTCTTTCATTACAAGTACATCAAAAGTACAGGTTTTGTTCTCGGATAACCGAGCGCAAAATAAGTTGTAACATCATAAGCATGTTAGCTGCCTCCATGAGGAAACTAGTTATAAATAAAAGCAACAAAATAAACACACGCACGATGTAGCAACCGAAAGTTATTTTTGGATCTTGGTAGATCCAGGTCCTAGGCCAATTTTCCCCATTAAAAATATTTCCTTGATGCACCTAGTCATCAAAATACCAAGGATTTACAAGGTAACTGATTTTCATTTATTCGTCACTAATAAGCTTTTCACGTGTTAGCCTTAGTCCAGTTCTGAACTTCTGGCCCCTCTCTCTGTCACGCAACGCCACAGAGGAGCGTCACAAAGAGAGATCAGGGGCCAGAACTGGACTAATGTAGCAGTCCGCAGCCCGCAGCCTAGTCCCTAGTCGTTCTCTTTCTCTTTCGAGCGAGCGCGAAGTCCACGTAAGGACCTGGGAACGGGTTTGTCACTCGGTGACGTCATGAAATTTCGCGCCAAATCCCAAATCGAGTAAGCGGGAAGGGAACGCCTGGGTACTATTCCTGTGATGGAATGATCCTACAATGTCACTTCCGGTTGCAGTATCGTGCGTGCGTGTAGCGTGGTAGGTCTGTCCTCCGTGGCAGACATGTCCTATGAGCTCTCCACCAATAGCGAGCGCTCTTGTTTCTACCAATGAAACTGCGTGGTGATCGAGTCCTTTTCTATCATTTCCTCAGGAGGGGAGGCTGTATTATAATAAAGCACAAATGAAAGCTTTGATTTCGTAGGTACCGATATTTCTCAACGTCTTATAGAAAATAATCTTTTTGAACGGATATGTAGAAATATAGGTTAGTTTATTTGTTCATTCAGTCCCGGCGTATCACATCGAACGTTCGGAAATCGAACTAAATCGAACTTAATCGAACTAAATCGAACGACTCACAAAAAAATTGTGAATCGAACAAAATTGAACGTTCGGTTTTCGAACTCTTGATTATAAATACGTAAGAGATTCAGAGACGGGACAGTCAAGCCTGAATCGTATCATGGATGTCTTTCAGGCGGATTTTCCTGGCTTGTCGCTTCCCCAAAATTGTGTCAATGTTCACGGGAAGCAGGAGCATATCTATGCTCCTGCGGGAAGTTATTTTATGGCGGTGGAGTTTTAAAAAACTCCACCGCCAGCTCTCCGTCTGCTCTTTGGGTCATTTACTGGACTGATTGCCTGTCAAAGTGTGCTAGTAAAACCCGGGATGAAAATAAAATAAATAAATATAAAAAAAAAAAATCGAACGAAATCGAATGTCATCGTTCGATTTTGTTCGATTTTGTTCGGAAATCGAACTCACAAAAAAATATGTGTTCGATTTCGTTCGATGACCGAACAAAATCGAATTCAATCGTTCGATAAAGTTCGATTGAGTTCGATGGTTCGATGAAAATTTCGTTCCGTTTCGTTCGATGTGATACGCCGGGTTCAGTATTCACCTTTATTTCTCAGAACTGACTTTGAAAATCCCTTTCCCGACAGTAAACGGAAGCCGGCAGGAGTTTAGTAGCTATATAGAAGTCAATTGTGAATTGATTACATCGCATGTAATGTCGATCTGAACCGAACAGCCGATAATCGATGAAAATCGATATTAATCGATTAATATTGGTAATCGATGATTAATCGATGTCAGAAAATTTGTGACCTTTTATCGATTAGTAATCGATGATTCTTAATTACATCGATTAATAACGATTGTCATCGATTATCATCGACTATTATCAAATTCATTCATCAGAATTTAATCCACGACTAGGGTTTTACATATTATGCCGGCATTATTTTGAGCATAATAGTGAGGCAAAAGAATCGAGCATTATGCCGAAATAATAGTGACGAAAACTGGCTGACGGTTGGGGTCTGGGCCCTGGGCAGAAGGTATACGCCCTGACATAGATGTCACTACCTGGTGGTCTCAACATGAAAGAGAGCTTCCAAATTGGGCTGCAGCATGCAGGAAGGTTTTGCCAATTCAACCCTCTTCTGATGCATCAGAGCGAGTTTTTTCATTACAAGAAAATTCATTCCGTAATAACCAAGCCAGAGCAATGGAGGATTACATTGAGGCGTCGCTCGTGCTTCAATATTAGCTTTTTAGCATTTTTTATGTGAGCATAATGGAGCATTATAGTGACGCCTTTCGAGCATAATAGTGAGATTTTTTGAGCATCGAGCATTAGCATTATAGTGAAAAATTTGAGCATATTGTGTAAAACCAGAGGTCTATAACTAGAGGTTTCCATCTCTGGTATTGGGCCTTGGCCCATCAGATTCGGAGTTAGGCTATTTTTAGACATTTTTCGCGCGAAACCAGCAGCCAATCACGTTGAAGTTGAACCATCTTTAAAATGATATGCGTCGAGCTCTACGCAAAGACAGAAACTTTGGCCAAGGAAAAGCGAAAAGCGTCACAGCAGAATGTAATAATTGTTTAAATACTTCACTAAATTTAGGTCAAACTTCGGTATACTTTTTGTAAAACTATAAATCGACTGAGTGATTTTTCAGTTCAATCTAAATGAAGCATGATTTGTATGAATTCGGCGGCAAAACTTCTGGCGGACTGGCGCGCTGTCCAGTTGGCAAGTTGAATGAAAAGTGTTCTCCGCGGATTTAAAATCTTCGCTCAATCTCTCCAAAGTTTCGTATATTCTGGAAAATTGTGCCGATGGTTTAGCTTAACATGGGAAGATTCGAAATAATTGTGGAGCTGAACATTATATTATTATAGACCTCTGGTATAAAACCCTATCCACAACGCGCTTTTTATGGTGTCTGTTGAATGTTAACACAACGTGATTTATTGCTATAACCGTTACAAACAACAAAACAGAACACTAAAAAGACGATGGACACGTCGGTCGTCCATCAGTATCACTTCCCTTGTGCTGCAGCGAGCGCTTGAATCCTTTCGCTTGACTTGTTTGCTTGAAAAGTTATAGGCTCGATTACCAGCCGCTGTTCGGGAAAATGAGCCCACGCTCATCCCCCGAAGGGGAGGAACGAAGACCGGACTCGAGAGAGCGGCGGAAATCGAGCCTAGAAAAGTTCACATCAACAGGAACATTTATTCCTCCCCCAACGCGCCAGCGACCTTTGGGATCGTCAGATCATTGGCTAAACCAAATCGAAAATTTAGTAATCCCTATAATATACGCTATTTTAACATGGCATCTGATCAAAACTTCGAGTTCAATATCGCTGGAATTAGACCGGTTGCCATTGTCACCGACAGCTTGCAGAAAACATACGAAAATTTTTGTCGAAAGAATTCGATACAACTCGAATCAAAATCGATGTTAATCGATGGCAATCGATCTAATTAACGTACATCTTGGTGTGACTATCGATTAATGATTGATTACCGATATTAATCGATATTAATTAACTAATTTCATCGATTAATATCGATTAATCGATTAGCTTTCCGATGATCGATTTTCATCGATTAATTACGCTGGGTTTTAATAATACCATGTGTTTGCTAGCCTGCGTAGCAGTAGTCTCCTACGCAGCCGTTATTTGTGTCGTCACGCAACGCTTCTCCCCACTAACGGCTGCTCAAACCTGGACCACATTCGTTTGCAGATTTAAGCCAATCACAGTTGCAGTGCCATTTTCAGAACTCGTTCGCGCCAAAATTCACCAATCATAGATTGTGTCTTATCATGACCTTAGCGTCGGAAACGTCAAACGCACGCTAGTATACCGCCTTTTGAATTTGACGCACACCAGACATCAAAATAAAACACGGTTTTACTGAAGAAAAATGTATGATATGAAAGAATTATGTCGAAAAAACTTCATTATAATTACAACAGACATCCTAGTTCAAGAATTGGATCGATCTAGCAAGTTTTCGGCAAACGGCAACAGTCACGTTTTTGCTGATAGGTGTCAAAGTTACTGCGGTCAAAACAAAGGAAAGGCATGTGGTCCAGGTTTGAGCAGCCGTTAGTGGGGAGAAGCGTTGCGTGACAGGCGCTGCGTGACAGGCGTTGCGTAGCAGGCGCTGACAGTCAGTTATCGTGAATCTGATTATTCTGATTTTTCGCTCGCAACGCCTTTCCTTATTTTACCACTCCGCAAATTGCTTCATATCTTCTAATATATATCTCTTTCATTTGCATTGTTATTTGTTCTGCAAAACTGGAGGGTAAAACCGGACCGGAAACCACCATGACCTAAGATAAGACAAGTCAAAATCAATCACGGAAAACCGTGGGTAAAATAATATCGCGTGACAAGAAATTTTTGCGAGTTCTATATAATTATTTCGATTTATTTTTTTGACACCTGTAAGTATGACCAAAAAATAAATACAAATTGAAGTGGAAATCCGGCTTTATTAAAATTTAATAGTCGCTAAATCTTGTCGCTAATTAAAGATAGTAATTATAAGTGTACAGAGTAACCAGTCCAGCGCATTTCTTCTTTTGGAAATGCGCTAAAACAATAGCGTGACGTCACAACATGGCGGCTTTGAAATCTTCCCGTGTGGACTCCACTTGAGTTTGAAATTTTCATTTTATCGAGTCTTCCCAGCTTGCTTTGCCTGCCGATTTGTAACACAACAACAAAGAAACCATTGAAGATGCGTTGTGCTTGAGATTGTGGACAATGGCGGCTAAATGTGCGCGAAGGTGAGTTTTTACTTTCGATACATATGTCAGTTTTGCTTGTTTACTGGACCGCTTGATCGTCTTCATTTCACCATATATCTCGTGAAAATTTTTATGGCCTTGAAAAAATTCAGGGACATTCTATAGGTATTCTAGATGTTTTGTACGAAATCTGAGCGATGGGCCGCAATTTGCATGGACGGGCCGCGATTTTTGCGGGAAGCAATCCTCTGCGGCAAAATGATACTGCTTGTAACTAATCGTTTGGGGCGTCTTTTCCTTTCGTTTCAGGTCGGTGATGTGATGGATACATATCGGAGTTATATGTACGATCGCTGCTGATTATGTGCTGGACGGATATGTACAAAAGTGACACAAGAGGATGTGAGGTTTCTTTGTTTGAGGCAGAGTGCAAGGCTTTATGCATGTTTATGGACGTTGAAATCGGGGAAGGATCGCCGAAATCCACTCAGTCTGGATTTGCCACAAGTGCAAGAAAACACTTCTCGATTTCGAGCTTCACAAAATCAGGAAAAAGAAAGTAAGAAACCCTTTGAATGGCTGCCACCTTTGAATTGTATTTGTGCTGATAGCCTGTGTGATTTTGTGACATTTGTGAGCGGCTGACCTGATCTGACCTTTGAAAGCTTCTGCGGTTAGTGACACAGCTGAACTGCAACATAACATGACAATGAAGACCATATCTCTCGTATTTTGAAAGAGATCGATCAGGCGTTTCTACATCCGCCAAGTGAGCGCTACAACTGGCACAGAACTAGGATATCGACATCGTTTTCCTTGTTGTTGTATTAAAAGGTGACAGGACATTTGCTGCTCTATATTAAATTATGTCTTCTGACCTACTCAGTTGCTTCAGGTGTGTTTTATTTTTATTTTAACGTAGTAAACGAGTAAACGAGCATGTTGTATTATGTGGAGGATTTTCACGTAGAATAGAGCCTTCGAGTGTTCACTCTTGCAAATTTTAAGAGGTCACAGACCAGGCCTAGGATATGCGTGTATAATTTTGTTGCAACGTTCGATTTTGATACAACAGCCGATTATAACCTAACCAATAGCTCTGTTTTGAACATAGCGCGCCGCGACCAGAAGAGAAATACAAGAGCTAGTCGCAACTCATTCCTAGGCTAAAGGATATCGAAGCCATGTTTCGCTTTCTGCAAGCAGTTAAATATATCCCGGACAGTATACGTGTAAGCGTAAATAGATTATTTCTGAACCAAGACGGCTCGATCTGTTTTGAACATAGAGCGCGACGAGAAAGGCAAGTGCTCCTCCCCAATATTCCTGGCCAAAATATACCACAGCCCTGTTTCTCTTTCTACAAATTTTAGGAGGTCATGTTAGGCTTGGGATGCAAAATACTCGATCGATGCGTGATTGTTGCGACTGTTGCAGCACGCCAGTTGTTCGCTGTTACTCTGGTGTTACTGTAACCTAAACCAATACTGTTTTTAGCTTGTTTGAACATAGCGCGCGACCAGAATATAAATACAAGAACTAGTCGCAACTCATTGCTGGCTAAGGATATCGAAGCCATGTTTCTCTTTGTGCAAGCAGTTGATCCCGGCCAGTAATACATGAAAGCGTATAGCTGCGGTTGTCGAAGGACGAAGCGCGATCTCCGATCTGAGCGCGACAAGAGCTCGATCTAGAGCGCGACAAGAAAGGCAAGCGCTCGTCACAACTTATTCCAGGCTAAAATATATCAAAGCCATGTTTCTCGTCCAGCAAGCGGCTAATCCCGGCCAGAAATAAACGTAAATAGATTGTTGGGATTGTTTCATTCAAAGCATCGCGTTAGATCGACTCAGAGCTTTCAACTCGCGCGCGATCGCAATCGTGAATTTCGCACCACGTGACTCCAAATTCGCGCTCTGATTGGATAATTGTTTGTTTTGGTCGGCGGATGAAAACATTTCCAAAAGAAGAAATGCGCTGGACTGGTAACGGTGATTGTCGGAAATGCAAAGACGCAGTAGCAAATTTTCGCAGCTACAGGAGATTTTATTTACAAGCCACTAGCATTTTTGTTCTCTTTGAACGCATCATTTAGGGGAACACAAACTTTTGTCCCGGCAAAATTAACGCTCATATTAAAATACATGTACCGCACCACTGAGCCGATCTGAGCTACAAACTTCATCCAATTATGGCTAGGGATGGTGTATACTTTCAAGAAAATACAAGAATGCTTGAGAATTGTTTTATGTTATAGAATTTAGAGCTAATGTTTAACTGTAAAGTAGAAAATGTTGTTACACAATCAGGACAGTTTTTTTTTCCTTCCGCTTTTTTTTGTTAAAGCTGTATGCGTTCTAAATTGCACGTTCTGGCCGTAAACGTCAGTGTTGTTGCTGACAGGTTCAGTACATTACGATATCCGTAAGGCAATTATTGTTGTAAGTCGGTACCGTAGGCTAAGTGGCGTATTTAATATTTGTAAGGCCATCTTTTTTTTTTTCTCCGTTTACCGTCGTCCAACCAACCAGA
Source organism: Desmophyllum pertusum (assembly GCA_029204205.1). Lineage (NCBI taxonomy): Eukaryota > Metazoa > Cnidaria > Anthozoa > Scleractinia > Caryophylliidae > Desmophyllum > Desmophyllum pertusum. The sequence continues at coordinate 2,284,457 of MU827780.1, forward strand.
TTGTTCAGGAGGCAATGCAGTCAAACTCCTTTATCCTTTATATCTGGGAAAATAATGCAGGTAAAAATAAAAGAAAATAAAACAACAGAGCTACGCAGCAACACACTTTTTAAGAAGTTTTTTTTAAAAATTTAAGTTTTGCAGGTCGGCCAGGGTTTGGGTATAACGATATACGAGGGTTATTTACGTTCGGAGTGGTATACGATATTTTTGCACTGAAATATGGATATTTGGTATAGTCAGAGGTCTATATAACTAGAAGTTTCCATCTTTGGTATTGGGTCTTGTACCATCAGATTCGCGTCTAGGCTATTTTTAGATCATTTTCCCGCGAACCAGCAGCCAGTCACGTTGAACTATTGCGCGCGCTACGCAAGGCCAGCTACTTTGGCCAAAGAAAAGCGAAAAACAAGCGAAAAGCGTCACATCAGGTTGGCATTTCATCGTTATAAAGACATTCAACTGTTTTTAAGGTGATTCCTCAGAAATAAAAGTTGTCGAACGATTTTTTTGAAACTTTCCCTGAATGTTCGCTACCAAGCACTACTTCGAAAAAATACAATAAAAATGATAGGTCACCGTGCTTGCAAAAGAGCTATGATGGACCAATGTTACCCCATTTATGCCTGTACTGGTACTAATCACGCGCGTAATTATTTCATCGGTTCACGTTACATTTCGCGGTAGCTGGAAGCAAAGTTTAAAGTAATACTTGAAAAAATCTCGATAGATTGAAAGTCTCGACTCAAAACGTTCCACGCGTCGATGTTTTCAAGGTCATAACTTGCACCCACGAGTAACGGTTTTTTGCACGCTTTTAGCGATATATTTTTTTCCTTCCGAATAATTTTTTAATTTTTTTTATCAGTTAAAGAGGGTAATTTTAAGATCAAAATTATGCAATAAAAAATATAGGTCACCGTGCTCGTTTACGAGAAAACGATTATTCATAGCCACAAAGAAAAGCCGCCATGTTTTTAATGTGCGCGCGCTAATTAATGTTTTTAATGTGCGCGTGGAGGCGCCGTTTTTAACCTGAGTATCAGGCGAATTTTTCCGCGCTCTCTTTTACTCTTCGTCTTGACGTGGTCGCGCTGAAAAATTAAGCCTGACACAATTCCTTAACGAGATGCCTTCCGCCCCTCATGGTATCAGGGAAAATTCGGAGAATTTAATATCTGGTCAGAGAATTCATAATTTCTCAGGTAGTAGGTAGACAGGAGGTTGCTACATGTTTTGATGATGAGTATTGTTGATGCAGAAGACTGTCTTATTATGGTCAAAAAAATGTTTTGTGGAAAAGAAATGAAAGCAAATTGCACATGTCATCAGCTTGCCTCTTTGGTAGACCCCCGGGACAACCAGGGGAATTGTAAACTTAGTTAATCTTGACCAAGTGGTAGGGGATGTTTCTCAACAAAAATTCCCCTGATATCCACCTATATATAAGGGGTAATAGAGAGGGATTTGTCTCAGTGATTCATCACCAGGCGATAGTCTGGGATCAGTTTAAAATTTTATTTGTAAATCAAACAGAATAACATCTTGAGACAGCTGATTTACATTGATATGTCATCACTATTTCAGTGAAAGTCATAGTAAGGTTTTCATCTGATATATACCGGTAATATGTCCCAGACTCTCCACAGACTCGTTGTTGTCCATGATTTTACAAACTTGTGAATTCCCCACCCTATTCATTGAACTTAAAACATCATGGGCACTTTCCATTCAACCCAAAATTCCAAAAAAAGTTGCAGAAATTTGGGTATGCTTGTCCGATTTTTGGTCAAATGGAATGCACCCAATAATTATATTACAATAAGTATAGTATTTTCCCCAACCCAGGGGCAATCAATCAAATCCATCTCCTTCTGATTCCCCAACAAATCTAGCTTGTTACAGGCATTCGGATAATTGGGAGCGGCGAGGGGATTGGCCCCACTCTTCACGCTCTTGCACCTACTCGTACCGCCTCTCATTATCTGAATGCCTGGAACAGGCTACAACATATCCCCCTGGTTGTCCCGGGGTTGACCCCAGTGCCTAGCCGATGAATTTATAATTTCATATTGAAATTTATTACGTTGGTTAATTTTCATCTGATCAGTGGTCTTATTAATATAGTCAGTGAAAAGTCCAGCAACCACGTTTTGATAAATTTCAGGTCGTTTAATAATTCGGTTTATACAATTTATACAACACCACTGTCAACAAATAAGGATTTTTCAAGGCAGTATAGCCATAACTTTGTGCAACTTGATATATCCTTTACTTTATTATTGTAGAAATATCGATTTTTTTTTTCTATCCAATTTTGCTATATAAGTCGTTCTACACTGTACGTTTCAAAAGCTTAATAAGCTTATATACATTCAATGAAAAATTTTATACAATATTCTCGTACTGCTTACTGTCCTTTGTCCTAAGTAGCGGCTTTCATCCACGAAACAAGGGTCAAATACAAAGGCTGTCATGTACATGTAAAGCACCCAAAACCAAATAACAGACAGCTACATGTATAGGTAATAGCTGACATACAAGCTTAGCTGTATTCTTCGGAAATTCAAAGTCTTCCAGTCGTCCGTGGAATGAAAATCCAACGTAACCTCGTAACTGTAAGCCTTGTTAACTTCCCAAAATACTCAAAAACCGAAAAAAAAATCCTGAAAAGGTTGATTTCATCGACCTTTGATGAAAAAAGTTGAACAAGAACACAAGAAATGCCTCTTTCCAACATGGCGGATTTCGCTTGACTCTCCACGAAACGCGCAGTTGCTTTTACTTCCGGCGGAGCTCTATTGTTGAATCAGCCAATCAGATTCATTAGAATCACGTCCAAAATCTGGACGTGATCCGACAATCTGTAGAAGAATTGTGTCAGGCCCATTTTTAGCGTGACATCCGTAAAGAGAATGTAAGGAGCGCGAAAAATTGGCCTGACCGCAGGTTACGCCGTTTTGAAAACGCTCCACTTTGGATAGCTTCTTCAAAAGCACACGGTTACACTTCGTCGTCATGTTTAACGGAAGGTGTAACCGAGTATACAAAACAATACGGTTACAAATGAAACCGTGTTCGTGTAAACGGGACCCTTAAGCATACGCCAGCAAATATTCTTTTTACGTGATTGGCTACTGGTTTCGCGGGAAAATGATCTAAAAATAATAGCCTAGACGCGAATGTCCCGCGCGCAGTGCTAGATGGAAACCTCTAGTTATAGACCTCCGGTATAGTTTTGGTAGATAGTCAGGATTGGTTGCCGGATGGACAATAATTACACTAAAATAAAATTATGCTTGTCTGGTCTAAACTCTAAAATAAAAACTATTATTCAAGAGCAGCACCAGTTTACTTCAGAGTGTGAAATACATATACGTGCATATAAACTAAATCTTACTACTAGTATAACCAATGGTTAGGGAGTGCGGGCGATATCGATGGTTGGAGTTCCAGGATTAACAAGAGCCAGAGTGGCTTTGAGCTAGCTCGGGCAAATTGCAGGATGTGAGTGGTTGCAAAAGCGTTGTGATGCAAAAACATGATGTCAGTCGGGTATCATGGGTTACATGATGATGTTCAGTGCTGTGGAACTGGCGATAAATAAAATTTTAGCTTACAGCCGTGATCCGTTAATTAAAAGTATTTTTAACTAGAACAAATTGAACCCTTTTTTATAGAAAATGAATTGTTAAGATATTCATGAAACTCAAACGTTTGCATTTGTAAGCGAGATGAAAGTGAACGATACAGTACAGAAAATGTATTTTCGGCAAACCAGACTGAGCCGTCACAGAGATTGCGTGACGAGCCCAAACAGCCAGACCCCGTGACGCCTGCTCCGCGCTAAATATCAAATTCCACAGAGTTTTATTGAGATTTTTAGCCACTCGAAGCTATTTTTGCCTCGGTAATAATTATACATCGATTATTTTGTTATTTTCAAAACGTTTGTGTTGTCTGAGCTTCGCATGCAATAAATTATATTACCAGAAAGAATGAAACAAACACTTTACAAAGTAAACTTACAACGTAAACATCAGTCGCCGATGAGTTTTGTAACATCCGAATATGGTACGGTAGCAAATTGCAATCGTATGACCTTCCCTGTGATCGCGAAGAACTCGGGACACCTTCGTGACAGTTTATTAGGCTTTGAAACCCGCAACTCCAGTACAGTTACAACAGCATAATTTTGCTTTACCTCTCATGACTGTTTTGTATTAACTCGTATGCAAATTTTGCCAAGTTTCCCAATGTCATGCTTGGATGAGTACAACCGTGTTTCCTTCCAGTTTTGCTCTTTGATTAAAGATGTTCTGAATCAGTTTTACAATGTAAACGTCAGTGTGGAATCCCGTGTGGAATAGCATTTTCATAACAAGCGAAGCTGCTATAAAGAAAAAAACTCGCGTTTGTTTAAAATAGCCGAAGACAAAGTCCGACGTGTCGAATAATTTGACCTCCCATATTTGGAACGTTTCATGTGATCGAAGGTCAAACACTCGTGATCGCATTCCATTCATTCTTGGTGGAAGATTATTAGGAATGTGCCAAGCAGGGGGGGCAGGCAGCGCCCTTTGATCTTGCCGCTTTTCCGCAATACATGATCGCACAAGTAAAGAAATCTGTCAATCATTCGAGTAACGTACCTCTACGGGAGTTTGCTGTGGAATTTTCATCCATGGTGTCCCACAATGACCAAAGTTCAGTTAAACAGCGACCGAATCGTTCCCATAGATGTTTGGACGTGGAATCGCCAAAATATTTCTGAACGAACACAAACGCACGTCATGTCAGCCATCGTCCGCCATGTTTATTTTAAACAAACCAGTACTTAGTCTTGCTCGGCCAAATTTCTAAAATGTGCAATCATATATACTAGGTCCCAGGCCTCGCTGCTAGCCCCCCCTGGTGCCAAGTTCTCGGGACACAGCGGCAAAATGAGTGCGCGTGCGCCAACCTGCTCACTCATTTCCATACAAACATAATGGCGGCAATTCAAAATTCCCGGAATTTGTTTTCATTTCGCGTGATAAGGCCGTCACGGAACAGATAAGGTTTATACCTTGAAAACAATTCCGAGAGAGACTCTTCTTTCACATATCTTTTTTAGCAAACTAATTATCTTTTCCACAATAGTGAATTTATCGCTCGAAGTCGAGCGATCGTAAGTGAAACATGAACTCTTTGAGCTATGTTTTCGTGCGTAAGTGTTTCACTTACGATCGCTCGACTTCGAGCGAAAAATTCACTATTGTGGAAAAGATAATTAGTTTGCTAAAAAAGATATGTGAAAGAAGAGTCTCTCTCGGAATTGTTTTCAAGGTAAAAACCTTATCTGTTCCGTGACGGCCTTATCCACGCGAAATGAAAACAAATACCGGGAATTTTGAATTGCCGCCATTATGTCTGTATGGAAATGAGCGAGCAGGTTGGCGCACGCGCACTCATTTTGCCGCTGTGTCAGTTCTCGGTACTGACATGCCGCGCATGCGTAATAGCAACATTGAGATTAGGATTGCGGGCTTCTCTGGGCGCCCGCAATAAGAGAAAATAAGTTATAAATAATTTTCTCTTGATCTTACCGTTTTGTTCTGAAATTACAAGTTTCAATATACTTGATGATATCTCGGTCGGAAAATAAAAGTTAAGTTTAAAAACCAAAATCAATGAAAGAACGAAGGACTAACCGTCCGTCGACCGACCGACCGACCGAACAAACGAACGGACGGACAGACCCGGCCCGGACGGACGGACGGACGGACGGAATGACAGACTTGATTTGGGTGAGAATTAAGTCAGTTAAGAGAAATCTTTTAAAATTATTCTACAGTCGAGCTTCTCTAATATGGAGACAGGAAGGGCACCGAAGAGTGTTCGTTGGTGTGAGTGACGTCATCTGAAAGGGCTCGGCTAGTGACCGTATTTTTGAGAGCAACAGCGGGTGAACTACGGATAAATGTTTCAATTCTATTTAAATAATCCGCCGTAAGTAATGTTGCAATGCCAAATAAATTTGTGTATTCATTTACCATGTTTTAATTGTAGGGGGAGAGCAACGTACGTGCAGGAAACTACGCTAATCATTTTGACCCACAATTGCGCATGTTGAATTCTTGCCTGCCCTTGCCTTTCCAGTTGAATCCAAAATAATTTTTTCCTGCAAGGTATGGCAATTCACCTCGTTGATTTTGTTTTAGCATGTTTTAGACAAAGCAAGCTAGAAATTTGAATAAGCTTACATTGTTAAAATTAAAGCAAATCAGGTTTAGAAATGACATCATTAGTGCCATACTTACGTCTGCTAAAAAAACAGCTTATAAGGTTCTGGGAATAACAAAACACTTTCTTTCCTATATCCATGCGATAAACAACAGCAATTCGTATTATAAATAAACTTTTTGATGCTCTCGTCAACTTTATGCTTCAGTCTCATATGGCTTCGATATCTGGGGACCAGAAATCTTATCATATTAGAAACATTTTGATAAGATAGAGTACAGTTAGTCTATAAACGGCAAGCGCGTATAATGTTCAATACACTCTCCTGGGAACGAGGTTGATGCCCAGGCTGAATATTCTTATTTTTCTGCCGATTTTAGGCTGAAAATATTCTTAATACATTCTTAGATTACAAAGTGATCCAGAGTATAGTATTTCAGTAAAATAATAGAAACAATACGACCTGAGCTGTTCACGTTTTTATCGTTTTGTTAACTCTTTTGATTTAAGAAAAAGAAAAGAAGTACATGTATACATGGTACATATTTACCATACTTTTGAATGAAACGTCAGGTGATTTTATTGTATATTAAATTTCTATCAAAATGCAAAAAAAATTATTAACTAAATCTCAGCCTTGAGTATATTCTTAGCATATCAGTCTTTATAAAGGAGAACTGAAGCCAAAATCGAAGCACTTTTTTTGTTACTTGATTTTAATAATTATACAATATAAAACAATGTTCGATAGTTTTTTCCTTTCAAACGGCAATTTTCACGCAAAAAACGAAGCTTTTTACTGCCTATTTGGCTCTTGTACGGTGGCTCGGAAAGCGCCTGTCAGCGGTTCTTCCTGAAGTTTATGACGTATGATATGGGGAAGAAGGTAAACATAAAAGGTAAACATGGCAAAGAGCCTTGTATGTCTTGTCTTAGACTTCTTAAAAAAAATACGAAAAATATATTGCTCTTTGGCTTCAGTTCTCCTTTAATGTTTACCTTCTTCCCCATATCATACGTCATAAATTACCGTAATATAAACAGTCCACGATACAGCCGTTTGAAATTTTTAATTTTTACTTTATCGAAAAATCATCGATGCGACTGGAAAGAGCACCTCAAAATTAGTGATTTGGCCAAGTTTCAGAAGGAAATCTTGCATAGAAGTGAAGCGACCGTTGATTGAAGAACACTTACATTTCATATAGTTCTCTTGTTTTCCTCGCTTTTTGCCAATACAGTGTTCGTGACGTCACGAGAAACATCGCTATTGTTTTGAAGGCAAATAACACAACGCGAAGTGCCGTGTCATGGCGGATATTTCACGGTCTCAAAACAAGTTCGTTCCATATTTTAGCTATAGCAGTTCCTGATTCAGTAGTTACATCGATTTCTATAGCCTACGAGATTTACAACATCATGGATGAAACATTGCTGGTCGTAGTTTGCACTGTTCACTTCGGGAAGGTAATTATCTCTCGCCGTAAAGCAGTGTTAGAAGTCGCTGTTGTTGCTCTTGGTCCTTATGTGTTCAGTTGAAGACACAAGCGAAATCTTTTATACTACTGAAGGTTGGTATTTTTTTACATCTCCTTGTTGATTATTGTTGTTTCCAGTAATACATAGCCTGCGAGCGCAGACGTATTTCCGGCTCGAGTTGCCCCGCCGAAAACTAACGTCTGCGAAAACGAGCTGGGCCGCGATTTCTGTGACGTCAAACGTTTTAAACCAATCACAATTGAGCTCATAAAAGTCTAGAACTGAACACGCAACCTCGTTCCCAGGGTCTACTCCGCTTTCAAGATGGCGGCTGGGCGCGGAGAAGACCCTGGGGTACACTGATATAACGCCCACGCTGATTGGTCTTTAGATTTATGATTCTTACATTAGTCGTGATTGGCGGAAATAGTCTTCCTTGCAAAATGGCCGACTTGCGGAGTTTTATTTTGTTATTTCTTCTCGAATTGAAACGTAAATTATTGCCTGTTAAATATTTCCCGTCTTGTTTAAATTATGCACGGCAATTTGAGGAAGAGGTGGAGTTGACGTTGGACCGAAAATTAATTTGAAATGCCTCAAGGCGCACAGATCAAGAGCTGGAATATCAAGCAAGGTGAAAATAAGATGGGAATTATCACAATAACTATATAGGCCGTTATATTGTTCTGTATATTACAACGATTTTGAGGCCGTTTTCATGTTCGGTAATTTTAAATATATTCAATTTTTTTTTCTACTTTATAATTTATTATATATATACCGAACGAAAAGTGGCCGTTATCCCATGACTTAACGGCCTCGTTTCATTTCATATAAACACCGAACGAAAAGTGGCCGTTATCCCATGATTTAACGGCCTCGTTTCATTTCATATAAAGACCGAACCAAAAGTGGCCGTTATCCCATGACTTAACGGCCTCGTTTCGGTCTGTATATGAAGAGTTTCCAAACGAGGCCGTTATTCCCCGACTTAACGGCCTCGTTTTGGTCTGTATAGAAAGAGTTTCCAAACGAGGCCGTTATCCCAAGACTTAACGGCCTCGTTTTGGTCTGTATAGAAAGAGTTTCCAAACGAGGCCGTTATCCCACGACTTAACGGCCTCGTTTTGGTCTGTATAGAAAGAGTTTCCAAACGAGGCCGTTATCCCATGACTTAACGGCTTCGTTAGACAGTCATAAGTTTGCATGCACGGTTAAGGCGGTTTTTCGTGTACATTTTTGTCTCCAACTAAGGAGGACGGCACCTCTCTTAAATAGAGTTGCCCAAGAGGGTGTCAGAGTTAGAGTGTTGAGGATACAATTCATATCCACGGTAGCCACAAAAAGAGCAAGACTGGGTGCGATCGTCGGAAATTTTTAAAAGAACCCCCTAAAAGGTACCAGTCTCGTTTTGAGGGCGTGGCTACAATTTATTTTCACCGCTAAGAGGTACCAATTCTAGATTTTAACATCCCTAATCGAACACGTAACACAATATGATAGTGTTGATCCGCGGAGACGCACTATCAGGCGACAGTGCCCGTCGGGCAAAAAAAACCCAATCAATATTGCCCGCATGAGCGAAAAACATCCATTTCGTGCAGTTTTGAGCTAACAGTGGAGTCATGGGATAACGGCCTCGTTTGGAAACCCTTTCTATACAGACTGAAACGAGGCCGTTAAGTCATGGGATAACGGCCTCTTTTGGAAACTCTTTCTATACAGACTGAAACGAGGCCGTTAAGTCGTGGGATAACGGCCTCGTTTGGAAACTCTTCATATACAGACCAAAACGAGGCCGTTAAGTCATGGGATAACGGCCTATTTTGGAAACTCTTTCTATACAGACCGAAACGAGGCCGTTAAGTCGTGTGATAACGGCCTCGTTTTGGAAACTCTTTCTATGCAGACCGAAACGAGGCCGTTAAGTCATGGGATAACGGCCTCGTTTGGAAACTCTTCATATACCGAAGGAAACGAGGCCGTTAAGTCATGGGATAACGGCCTCGTTTGGAAACTCTTTCTATACAGAAGGAAACGAGGCCGTTAAGTCATGGGATAACGGCCTCGTTTGGTTCTGTATATATAGAGAGATTATAATCACCGACGAAGACAACGGCCTCAAAATGGCTGATATATATAGACCAAAATAATGGCTTATTTCGTCATTATCAAACTGTCCAAATAAGATCGATGATATGATTACACGTTTATGAATGTTTAAGCTTATGTGTTATTATTCGAAGCCTGGAATTTCTTCAAAGTGCTTTTAACGGCGAATTGAAAATGTGACGGAATCCTGAATTTATGTATTGCTCGCACAAATGACGAATCGAATTTTTCACTCGTAAACTACGTGATCTGTACTTTTCAGAGAATGATTAAGCTTACAATCAAATGATTTGAACAGACAAGATACAATATTATGACCATTTTGATGCACTGCACTTAAAAGTAAGGAAAGCCCTTCCTTGAAATATTTTGTAAACTTGATTAGCTGGTATAGGTATTAAATCACCTATACAAGTTTACAACATACAGTGGAACCTCTACTTCGGGCCACCTCTATTAAGGAAACACCTCCTTTACCACACTCATATAATGTTTGTAATCCAGATACTGCTATGAAAGGGACACCTATTAGTTTATATTTTTGTCTGATGTTGGGAAATTATTGTTCATCGTGGTAGATAGTAGCCTCCTACGCAGACGCTCTTTGGGATCGTCACGCAATCTTTCCTCCCCCACAAACGTTCGTGGGGGAGAAAAGATTGCGCGACGAGCCCAAAGAGCGTCTGCGTAGGAGGCTAGGTAGATAGATGAATATTTAATCATTTGTCTCATGATAGAGTCACTTTGAGGTGTTGTCAATGATCACAACGTTTAGACTGCTTTGTGTATACTGCTAGTCTTCATCAGGCAATCCTCATGATTATTCCAACTAGATGTTGTTCCCTCAGTGGTCTGTTGCGGTATCGATCAACAGTTATGTTTCTTGGTCATTAAGGTGGGCCTCCATGGTTGAGGAATTTCAGCAGTTGTATGTACACTGTATGTCAATAAAGACTGTACTGGGTGCAAGTTTTGTGTGATTAAGGTCATTCCTTAGTATTGCACTGCGCATCCTTTCTGCGCATAATTTCGCGCGTAATTAGCGCGCGCACATTAAAAACATGGCGGCTTTTTCATTATGGCTATGCTCGCAGAGAGGTAAATGATGAGCGTGGGGACCTATCATTTTTTTAAGCAAATTTAAGTCTAGTAATCATCTTCTTTCTATACAAGGAGTATAGACCAATTCTCAGTGCGGAAGAAATTAATAATCACTGAAAACGTGAAAAAAATACGTGTTTTTGGTTGATTTTGTAAGGAATTATGAGGTATTTTAGTCGATTATATCTCCTTCGCGGGGCTGGTGACCTATTCTTTTTATTCTATATTTTGAAACATTACATCACAATGTTCAACTAGGGAAAGTTTCAGAAACTTCCCAGTGTAACTTCTATTTCGATGGAATAACCTTAAGTTTCTTTTGGTGTACTGCAGGATATTGTTTTCTTGTAGGTCATTTCTTTCAGTTTTTGTCCTTCTTGTTTTGCTGTGTTGCAATGTTTTTTGTATGACATTTATTGTTCCTTATGCCCCTCAAATGTATATTGTGTTGGGGAGGTGTGAATGAATTTATTCAGAGTGATATGGGTTATTTTAATTTTTTTGTTGTTCTAGGAGGTATTTTCATTTTTAGATTGACATGTATAAATAAAGTTGCTTTACCTTTATCTTATTATCCTTGTTATGGAGTATTTTTTTAGCTGTAGTAATTTTTTGTGCTGGGGATAGGGTCCTGAAGAGGTAAAATGGGAACTGGGATTTGCCTTTTTTCACTGGAAAAAATGGGATTTGGGGCACCAATTTTGCTGTTGGGAATGGGGTAATTTGAGCAAGCATTAGGCTGGGAGACTAGGATTTGGGCAAAATATGGGCTGACCATGGGCCAGGGCCCTCTTCATATATTTTGGGTGCTACTCTACCTTACTTGTGTGAGTCAGAAAAGTGTGAACACTTTGATTGGGTGGGCCCCAAAATCCGCCAAAAAATCAAGCACTTTGGGCAGGTGTAAAAATTGTTACTGTTTTTAGCTAAAATAAAATGACAAAATATTGGCTAACAAACACCACCCCCGCCCCCCCCCCCCCCCCCCCTTCAAAAATTCTAGATCCACCCCTGCAGATAGACAATCAATAAGTACCCGCCCTCAATAGAGTTATTGTTCTCCAGTGTACAACTAGAACAGAAACAAGTAGTCAGAAAATAGGGTATGGATTTTAAAGACCAGGGCCCGGTTAGTCAAAAATGGATAACGCTATCCACCGGATAAATCGCTATCCAACAGATAGTGTAGTTTGTTTTGTTAATACTTATCCACCGGATAGTGATTTATCTGGTGGATAGCATTATCCACTTTTTGAAAAACCTGGCCCAGGTCTGTAATAGTGTACAGAAAGTTATACATTTTGGTTTCAGTACTGGATGGCACAATCCCTCCAAAAATTCAAAGTACACCCCAGGGCATAAAATATAATAAATAATTATTGGTTTCCAAATAAAAGCTAAATATAAAAGGCTATAAAACATTGTCATCCACAGAAACCACGCAGGGAAGCCTCCCACTTGTTGTACAGTTGAAATTACATTTTGATATTTTACTAAATTAATTTAAATCTGTCGCAAATTAATTAAATTAGACTTCTCTAATTTCACGGGAGAGAATTTTCCATTTCTCCATGGAAACGAAAATTAGTTGGAGAAATCGGGAGTTCGAAATTTCGGGGTTAAGATTACAGTGAAACAAATCCAAAAGAAATGACTTTTGGTTCGAGCTTATCGGGATGTTTGTACAAAAACGAAAGCATCATGTTACATTCCTGCGTACGGAAAACAAAAGTATCATGTTACATTCCTGTGTAAGAAAAACAAAAGTATCATGTTTGCTATTTTAAAATAGGGGTAAGTTAAGAATATGGGTTCTAAATAATTATTGTTGTCTTCTCGATTCAGAATTATTTTTACCCGATTCAAAGCATTTGTTTTAATTCCATCGGTTATTTCGATGTTTACATTCACCGCTCGATTTTAGACTGCGAGCAGTGAGTCCCTCTTTCTTTCTGATGATATCGAGCGCGAAGCGCGAGTGAGCGGAAATCGAGCGCGAAGCGGGAGATGGGCCGAGCGGAAGTGAGTCACGAAGTGAGAAGAGCGAAAGATAATACTAATCAAACTAATCTGACAGCGTCCATTGTCTAATTAACCAATCCGAATTTTCCGTTGTCTGTACAACGGGAAATTCAAGCACGCGTCGGAAAGAGGAAAGCCGGCAGCCCCTCTATCTTTCGCTCTTCTCACTTCGTGACTCACTTCCGCTCGTCACTTCATGACTCACTTCCGCTCGGCCCATCTCCCGCTCGCTCGCGCTTCGCGCTCGATTTCCGCTCACTCGCGCTTCGCGCTCGATATCAGAAAGAAAGAGGGACTGCTCGCAGTCTAGCTCGATTTAGAAATGTATTTGTTTGGTTTGGTCCTTTTGTTAAGTCAACAAACGTAATTATATTAAAGTTGAGCCAATTAAATTCACCTGTTCCCACGGTTCACATTTCACCAAAGCGCTAGCCAAGAAACACAAGACGAGGAGAACGCCACAATGCACGGAAAGTGAGTGATATTGCTTACGAATAAAATTGCTAAATTCTAAACAAAGAGTTCGTTAAAATAATTGCTCTGTCTTGTAAAACCTGTTTCATTTGTGGAATTTGCTAAACTGGTTGTGAGTGAAACTGTGTTTTTAACATCAGATGGCTTTTCCGTGGGCAGTGAAGTCGAGAAAAAATTAATTGTTTTCAGTTCTTCAAGATAATTGAAGTGTTTGAATATTTTATTTAGTGTACTGCTGTTGTATTGAATGTTGTTAAATTCAAGCACTTTAGTATATGAATGATAAATGTTTTGTATGCCTGGGTCAAAAGGTCATCAACAAAATTTACATGGATATTTGAAGCAGACTTACAGGAACGCTTTCCGATACAAAGGTGTAAAATTCACTATTTACCACCCATTTTAAAACTGTTACCCTGAATATTTCTTGGTAAACCAGAACTAAAAGGGTGAATGTTTTAAATTTGAAAAAAAGTATTTTTCTTGACCTTGTCCCGTGTAACGCACATGTTCGTTTCAGCTGTCACGCATTCTTATCTGTTTCTTTGTCTAGTAGCAAATATAGGGAACAAGTATGTAACGACTTGATCAGACCCATATTTTTGTAGCAATGGGGGGTTTGTACTCTCGCCCACCACCTTAGGTTGAGATGGAATGAAGTAGAGGGGGATGGGGGGAGGGGGTTGACAGCTACATGCCACCTACATGTATATTGATTGGGGGAGAGGGGAGGGGGTGTCCATTAATTACATCCTGTACTACTCCTTTGAGTCTCTGAGTTATTGTACATAGTACCTGGCATGGCTGTAAACAGGGGGGCAGGCAGCGCCCTTTGATCTTGCCGCTTTTCCGCAATACATGATCGCACAAGTAAAGAAATCTGTCAATCATTCGAGAAACGTAGCTCTACGGGAGTTTGCTGTGGAATTTTCATCCATGGTGTCCCACAATGACCAAAGTTAGATGTTTGGACGTGGAATCGCCAAAATATTTCTGAACGAACACAAACGCACGTCATGTCAGCCATCGCCCGCCATGTTTATTTTAAACAAACCAGTACTTAGTCTCGCTCGGCCAAATTTCTAAAATACTAGGTCCCAGGCCTCGCTGCTAGCCCCCCCTGGCTGTAAAGAGGAGATATTATTCTATAAGAATCAGTTTTCAAACCTTTTCTGTAGTGTGGGTTGAGCGAAACCGAATTTTTGGGGTCCTAGCTCCTGGACTATTGTGATGTTCTCCAATTTTTAATTAAATCAAAATTTAAAAACACGTCCCCAGTCTCCATTTGAACTTCGGAACGGGCTAAGAGACGCGGAATTCGGTCAGCGGTGACCGATCGCGGACTCTGGGAACGAGATTGACTAATCACAGCACGCCTATTATTAGGACGCTGTACCTTTCATATAATATTTTCCCTGATTGGTGCAATCCATTACTATCCATGGTGCAATTCGCAAAGGCTCTGTTGCAACACAAATTCTTTTCGTAGCTAACTGGTGTCTGGTGTCTGGGTTTCTGATCTCTGGAAGAAGAAGTAATAGAAGGAATATTCGTCTTTTTTGGTTTCTGGTAAGCATGTTCCCATACTATACTGTATTCACAGTAAGTTTTTGATTCCTTAGAAAGCAATGCTATCCAAATTTTTTCGATCGTCTGACTCACGCGATACGCACTTTGGACATCAGTGAAGATATTTCCAACCTCATAGTAATGCTGATCCTCTTGTGATAAAACTCTCTATTTTTCTGTTGATAGTGGGCCTCTTTACACTAGGCACTTAAGTAAGACTTAAGAGCACCTAAGTTTTCCTTAGCAAAAAAATTGTGTGTGTGAAGGCCTAAGTAAAAACTGAACGCACTTGACTTAGCATCTCATTAAAGTCGGCAAATTGAAAGGATTCAAGTAAGTAAGACTTTATCGAAACTCAAGTCTACTTATCGTGCGTTGGGCGGATCAATATGTCAATCAAGCCAATTAACTGCATATTTATGATACACCAATATACATGTTCGTCGCTAAATCTTGCATCAAAAATAAAAATTGTAAAATTCACTTTCTTATCGTCTGTCTCAGTTCTGCAATGGATAGACTGAGAAATAGCAGTCGTTGCTATGTATTTTTATTTTGGAACTGGGCCCAGAGGTTTTCTTTCTTGTCTCACTCAGTCAACAAATTCTTTGTCGAAATTTGGAAATTGCATTCAGCTTTCACGAGTATTTTCTGTTATATTTCTGAACTGGACTGAATCTTAAGGATCTATCTCTTACTGGTTATTTTTGTCTGTAGTATGGGCCTACGGGCTAGTAGAGGGAAAAGTGTTTGTTTACTTTCGCATTGCAAATTAAAATATCAAAATGCGGTTTTCGTATGGTTTCAATGTCAGCATCAGTGTCAGAAAAGCCAAAAGCAAACTTTTTTTCATTTAAAGATTTTTTTATTTTTTCCATTTTCAGCATGTTACAAAGCGGTATACAAACAAGCATACAAAATACAAATCACACACATGCACATGCACACACTCCCAGAGGGGGGTGAATGGGTTTGCGGATCGGTGGATTTGGCCAAAAAATTTGTTCGGATTACGGATTCAGTGGATAATTTCCACGGATTTGCAGATCCTGCAGATGCAGTGGATTACGGATTGTTGCAATTTTTAGGACCGGATTTTGGATTTTGCTTATTATATTGTTCGGATCGTGGGTTTCATCCTTCCTTATCAGTCAGAAGACGTAACATTTTTGGAGTAATAAAAAAATAGTAAGAGTGACTTGACTCTCGGAAGATGACTTCCGCTCAGGTTGTTGAAACGTCAGTCACTAACAACAGTCCTTTTCAGGACTACACTCAGCCAGACGATCATTCTAGAAGAACTACTGATACTCCTGGGTTCCAACCATTTACTGTCAACAATAAGTCGCAAGTCATGTTTTGCCTTATTGAGAAAAAAATTCAGTCCAATTTGTACTAAAACATAAAATTTAACTCTAATATTATTTCAAGAATATAGCCGTAAATTGCAATAATTGAAGGGCTGAGGGCATTACCAACCTATATTGATTTTTAGGACCTTTTTTTTTTTCCATAAGATTTGCCGCGTTTTTGGAATGTGACCTAAAAATTAGTTACCAAACATTTCCCCGTTATTTTTTTCGCTAGTTTCTCCTTCGTTTTCGAGAAATAACGTGTTGGCAAACATTCATTTTATGGCGGTTACGCTTTGTAGAGAAACCCGCGTCTTTGTCATTTGAATCTCTCGGGATTGGTTGCAAACCAGCAATAACAGAAATATACGTCATTTTTGCATATTTTGATCACATGTGATGTGCAAACGTTAAAGTTACGTCTTGGGTTATGATTTAGGGTTGGGATTAGGTAAGGCTTAGGGTTGGGTACTTAGGGTTAGGGTGAGCTTTGGTTAGGGTTAGTTCCGGTGAGGGCTAGCTTTGGTTAGGGTTATCTTTGGTTAGGGTTAGTTCTGGTTAGGGTTAGCTTTGGTTAGGGTTAATTAGCTTTGGTTAGGGCTAGCTTTTGGTTAGGGTTAGGTTTAAAGATGTTCTTCACTAACAAACACGAAAATATGTTCATTTCATTAATCTAACAGGCAAAGTTGTTCGTTCTACATACAAAACATAGCAACTGAAGATGTCCATTTCATGCTCATTTAAAAATACAGCCAACCCAGTGTGTTTGTTTCTTTTTCGTTTAACCCATTGGCGCCTGACGACTTTACGCGCGCGACTACCCCTAAGTTTTTCCTCGGCTATTTTCAACTCAGAGTTTCGAAGTTCAGGATTTTTCTGCGTGCAAGTTTATCTCTTTGAAGAGTCTTTCTAAGGTCGCCAGTTCGCATTGTTTATGATTATTATCCATATAAAGGAGACAGTTTAATAGCTAGAGTAATTGAAGGAATCATTTCTTCCTCGAATATGCTGCGTAGAACTCGGCTTCATTTCTTCTTCTGTACAGCCCACAACAGCTCTTATTAAACGTCAGATACATATTGCAATGCATTCTGGGTAACTGCCAAGCAAACTGAAACGGAATATGGCTCCCCGGCAAGTCAAAAGATTTTATAAGTCTAAAAGCAGGTCCAAACTTCCACATTTCTGTAGGCCCGGTGCCTTGCGCCCGACTATTAACTCCCAAAAATACAATTTTTGTGCCCCAGAACTGACCTGCTTTTAGACTAGCTCTGCTTTGGATCGACACAATCTCGGCGACCAAGTTTCGAACGTGTACCGCTGAACAGCACTCTTGGAGGCGCGAGATGCCGCTTACATTCACTTCTTCGAATGTAGCATGTCAAGTTACCGATCTCCAGACTTAATGATGTCCTTTGATCACCAAAACAGAGCTTTTGAGTTTGAATTCTGCCACAGGTTACGTTTGCGATACGTTTCTCGATACGATACGTGGCAGAATCAATCGATAATTTGATAACGAGGTTACTGAATGACGTGACTATTTCCCAGGCCTTACTCGCTCTTTCGTACGAAAAGGATAATATTATTCTTATTTAGTTTCTATCTCCATTGCCGCTGCAACAACCTAAATATTTTGATAACTCACAACGCTGAAAGGGGCAGTGATTTCATTAGTAAATCATTGTAACAACGGCCATTTTACCATTTCACTGATCTTCATTGTTCAAAGAAACAAAGGTTTTTTTAACAAAGCGTTACCGCCATTAAAACGAATGTTTGTCAACACGTTATTTCTCGAAAACGAAGGAGAAAACTAGCGAAAAAATAACGGGGAAATGTTTGGTAACTAATTTTTAGGTCACATTCCAAAAACGCGGCGAATCTTATGGAAAAAAAAAAGGTCCTAAAAATCAATATAGGTTGGTAATGCCCTCAGCCCTTCAATTATTGTATCTATGGTAATTATGGAAATTCTTAAAGAAATAAGACATAGAGTGATGGCCCAAGGCAGGGGGATATGGCTTCTAGGTAGGGATTTTGGTCAGCGTTGATCCAACATGTCTAAATAGACCATTTTACAGTTCTGTGAAATGTAACCAAGCCTCTGTATGAAAGCGAGCTTAGGGGTGACCATGAGATGATAGAGATCAGAAACTAGTTTACATAATAACAGAATAATTTACATTTGAAAAGAAGGAAAGTTTGTATCACAACAAAGTCACCTCCAGCCTCACTTCTGTTCAAAGGCCTGGATTCTAAGCACAACTGTAAAATGGACTATTCTCCAGGGTTGCCCACCCTCCAACCCCAAGGGAAAAAAGAATGCAATTTCTGACTAAAAATAGCATCTAATAAGTTCGTGATGAGAACATCAAACAGAATACCTTTCAAAACAAATTTAGAATTTCTAAACAACAAAAATCCACCTCGATTATTGTGTCGTTCCATTAAATATCCATACCCCCACCACAGAGGGTTATTTTGTTTGGAGCCCCCACCCCTTCGGAATTTCCATTCCAGCGGGTGTTTGATGAACCCCCCTACCCTCGGAATTTCCATGAGTTTTAATCTGAAAATCCCCTACCCCTTGGAAATTAAAACCCTTTTTATACTTGAAAAAATAGCGACAAAAGCTTACCAGTTAGCGCAACATTTATTCAGATTTATTTCGATCATCACTTTCATCAACGCACACACAGCAATACAGAAAGAACAAACAATAACAATGAACGTGAATCGCAAATTTAATCCAAAACAAGAATTTTCGAAGAAAATATAACCGGGCTTTTTTTATCAAGCAAGCAAGCCGTTTTACCTGCTTTCTTGCTTGAAATCTATCAGATTAGTCACGGCAGTCACGCTGAAGTCTGATGTTTGCGTATAGTGCCTACTGTCAATTTTCTTGCCTCTGAGCAGTCTTTGAAGATCATTCCTCAATATAAAGCCAAAGTTGAATAAGAGGAAAAAACACGACAACATAGGCCTGTACGAATTGGTGTTGAACCATCTATCGCAGACGTTCCGCGTTGCACCATCATCATTCGCAGCTATTCTAGTCACAGTTCGACAAATTGCGTGAGTCAAAATGTGATATTGTAACGTAATGGTTGTTATTTATAAATCTTCTGCATACAAGGAAGTGAATTGCTGCACCAACACGAAAAAGTAATGTATTTCACACTAAATAAACAGCAGAGTATCCATGTTCAAATCAAAAGTAATAGCTTGATATGAAATTTGACCTAACGGCGACCCTGGTTTATCACAGACGTTGCGAAATCTCTTCAAGTCACAGTTAGACGTGACTCATGTGACCCCATGACGTAATCGTCCTTATTTATAAATCTGCATTTCTCAGCAAGTTTCTGTTTTTCTCAGAAAATATACGGAAAAGATATGTATTTCACACAAAATGACAATTATTTAACAGGACAATATTCATAAAATATCATTTAGGCAAAGGATGACCCTGGCGAAATCTAACGTAGCCTTGATAAAAAAATTGATCTAATGGCGCTTCCAGTGTATGTGATGTACGTACGCACCTCACAGACAATCTCTTCAAGTCACGATTCGACATGACCCTATGACGTAATCGTCCAAATATAAATCTGCACGTCTCAGCAAGTTTCTGTTTACATGTACATAAATCTGCGAGTCTGGGCAAGTTTCTGTTTTCCTTTTCGGAAAAGAAATGTATTTCACACAAAACAAACAGGACAATATTATGACCCTGGCGAAATGTAACGTAGCCTTGATAAAAAATTTGATCTAATGGCGCTTCTAGTGTATGTGATGTACGTACGCACCTCACAGACAATCTCTTCAAGTCACGATTCGACGTGACCCTATGACGTAATCGTCCAAATATAAATCTGCACGTCTCAGCAAGTTTCTGTTTACATAAATCTGCGAGTCTGGGCAAGTTTCTGTTTTCCTTTACGGAAAAGAAATGTATTTCACACAAAACAAACAGGACAATATTATGACCCTGGCGAAATGTAACGTAGCCTTGATAAAAAAATTGATCTAATGGCGCTTCCAGTGTATGTGATGTATGTACGCACCTCACAGACAATCTCTTCAAGTCACGATTCGACGTAACCCTATGACATAATCGTCCAAATATAAATCTGCACGTCTCAGCAAGTTTCTGTTTACATAAATCTGCGAGTCTGGGCAAGTTTCTGTTTTCCTTTTCGGAAAAGAAATGTATTTCACACAAAACAAACAGGACAATATTATGACCCTGGCGAAATGTAACGTAGCCTTGATAAAAAAATTTGATCTAATGGCGCTTCTAGTGTATGTGATGTATGTACGCACCTCACAGACAATCTCTTCAAGTCACGATTCGACGTGACCCTATGACGTAATCGTCCAAATATAAATCTGCACGTCTCAGCAAGTTTCTGTTTACATAAATCTGCGAGTCTGGGCAAGTTTCTGTTTTCCTTTACGGAAAAGAAATGTATTTCACACAAAACAAACAGGACAATATTATGACCCTGGCGAAATGTAACGTAGCCTTGATAAAAAAAATTGATCTAATGGCGCTCCTAGTGTGTCCACCTAGTAGTGAGTACAATGATTTAATATTTTGACGAGTCAAACTCACCGACGTTGCGAAATCTGTACGCCGCTCCGATGTGTTTACGCGGTCCTAAATTAATATTTATTTGGACCAGTCCAACTTTCACATAGGCTCGATTTCCGCCGCTCTCTCGAGTCCGGGCTTCGTTCTTCCCTGAGAAAATCTTTCACAAGGCGAATACATTCATATATATTCATACTCACCCCTAGCTCTCCTCCTAGCACTTTGGCGGAGTAGAGGTATAAGAGATTCACAACAACAAAAAAAACAGAAGCTATTTTACTAACCGGGCTGGGCCCCAGGCCCACGCCCGGTTAAAAAGAAAGAATATCTTTCTTTCCAATCAAAAATTTAACTTACTTGTCTTGAAGTCTGATTATGTTTTTGTTTTCAAGAGATTTTGCCATTGCTAGCGCTTGCACGACAAAGGAATCGTTCGCGTTCGTAACAAAGCTGAGCAACCTGGAAGGAGTTTTGGTCGGCCATTTTGATACGGTTCAGAGATAATCAGGGTTCAAAATAAAATCACAGCTTTTAGCTTGAATTTGTAGGCTTTTTTTGTCAAGGCTCATTTTTTCCCGGCTGTCAATAATAAATGAGCACGTAGTAGTTGAACTTTTTTTCACTTTCCGCGATTTGCGTGTGTGTACTGCTACACTAATTAACGGGAATCTGCCAAGAACCCGTTGCCTAGCACGTGACCAAAATCTTCCTGAATTGAAATTTCACTTTCTTCCTTGAGAAACCTTGAAATTATAAACTGATTTTAAAAACATTTCGCACATATCCCATGCTTTGAACTGCTAAAATAATGTCAGCGTCAGAATCTTCATTTTAATTAACGTGTTTCGTTCCAAACAAAGCATCGTGAACGGCTCTCTTTTTTAGGTGTTTGTTCAAGCGTAAAATACCGTCACGCTTCTTCACTCACAAACATGGGAAATCCGTTCTGTCGAGCAATATGAATACAAAACTGACTTTAATTTGAACGAGTGAAAAGTCTTAACAACCGGCACTAAACAAGTTTTTGTGCAAAATAAATATTGATTACATGTGCAGAAACATAAAGTCGGTAACGCAACGGTTTGTCTAGACAAACTTGCATGTTTACGTTTCACGCTTGAACAAACGCATAAAAGAGTTCGTCGTTCACGGTGAACAAGAATTCTCCATTTCAACTTTTGCAGCACGCTTCAAATTTCCAAACCTTTTTCTACTCTTTCTACTCATTTTAAAACGTTTCCAAAAAGCTTTTAAAACATTTCTTGGCTGCTTTATTGTCTGATATGAAATGTTTACTATAACATCTACAGCGACTTTGATTTCAGTTGGCCGATCAAAGTCGATATTTTCTATTTCTTCGGTGAAAAGTCGCCGGCAAGTGTGGTAAAAGTGCCGGCTGCTATTTTGAACCCTGAGATTTGTGCTTGCAACTTCAAGAGACATTTTTTGAGAGGCGGTAAACTAAGAAAATAAAAGATGCATGAAAGAACAAGATGTTTGGGGTTATTTCAATGGTCAGAATGTTTGATTTGGCTTGGTTTCATTCTCCGATAATAGAGACAAAGTACGTATTTCTTACGAATTTTGATGATTGTGCTTGTTCAGAAAGGAAACCCTCTGGAAAGAAAACTATTTTTGTACCCCCCTCCCCTTCGGAAATTTATCACTTTTAGACCCCCCTACCCCTCGGAATTTCCGTGACCCTCCGTGGGGGGGGGGGGGGTATGGATATTTTCTGGAATGACACATTGTCAACTTTTTGGCATAATCTTGTTCTGTTTTTAATTTTTTGTAGTTAGCGCAAAATAATAATTATTGTGACGAACCAGAAGCTTATCACCTAGAAGCGTATAAGTTCGATTCAATGCGTGGGTTTTTTCCCGACCAATCAAAATTAACTTCCTTATATGGAATGGCAGATGCGGTTTAACGCGCGTGTTTGCGCGCGGGATTTTTTCCGGGAATATTTTTATTCGTCGAGGCGTGTACTGCGTAGTCGATTTTCCGGGAATCTTGTCTGCAATTCTGAGAATCAGCCACCTTTAATAAAGTATACACACTCATTACATATCTTTTCTAGCAAAAAAATCAAACATCAACACCACAGTTTAAAAAGCAAGTGTTTTATTCTGTACTACAACTTTATGATACGATATTTTCTAGCCACAAAATTTCGAAAAATTACGAGTGGAAAATGTGCTTGCCGCAAGACAAATTTAAAGCGACAAGCTCACTAAATACGGCTAAATAAAAGACAAATCGGTAAAACGTTAATATTAGTATAGGTTAATCAACTTTTTAAAGTGTTAAAGGTGGTTTTCGGGTCTGAAGAACTGCTCTCAAAGCGCAACGGCAAATGCATGAAAAATGCAATTTCTTCCCCGCGTGATCGACAACAATCTCTCAAAAACTTAGCACAAAAACATTGTACAAACGTTACCCACGAGAAAAAACCCCACATTTTTGGATAAGGAAAGCTATCTGGTTTTTCTGAAGCGATACTGTCGATAGTTTGATCGAAATAACGGCTGTTTTCTTGTTGGGAAAAGTCTTAAAGCTACTGGAAGCGGTTGTTTTGAAATTAATATTACAACTCGACAGTTTGACAGCGAAAGAAAGCTTTGCGAACACAAATCCTCAGCTACAAGCTCGTGAAATAAATGAATCATCGACTTATACAATTCAGTTGTACACTAACTAGACAGGTTAAACAACCCATTTCAAGCTTAAAGAGGTTGTTGGCCCTCAAACCTTGCTCTTTATATATAAACCAAACTTGTAAACAACAATAATAATTATCATTCGCGCGTTAGATCGATCTAGAACTCGTTCAAACACACCTTTTTACAAATTCGTTTGCAGTGAAATACTCCACATTTTTAGGTAACTGAATAGCTTTCTATTTTGTTAAAGCGTTACAGTCGCTACTTTGACTGTAAGTTTTAAAATTATCTTTCTCAGAAAAAATCTACAAGAGAACTGGAAAACAACCACAATTACCGCACGCTATATTTTCTGTCGACAAACACGCTAAGTGAACACCAAAACATATTTACAAAAATACTCATAATTTTCGGATAAAGGAGTAGTTTTCTTGTTTCCTTGATTGATACTGCCGTTATTTTGACTACAATAATGTCCTCTTGCTCAAAAGTCTGCAAAAAGATTTACTTGCGGTTCTTTGAAATCAACAACTGTTGACAGCAAACAGAAACATATTAAGCTTAACACAAGATCCTTACCCGGCGATGGCATTTCCTCTACTGTATCTCACATATCCCGGCTAGCTGGCTAGCTCCTCAACTCGTACCACATGCGGGTCTTTTTCTTTCCGAAAATATAAAATCAAAGAAATCCTGAAACACAGCGTATTTAGCTTATCCATCGAAAATATTGTCACTTTGGCTATTCACAACAAGCTATTGCATGCATTTCACCGATTCAAACTAATTGAGGACAAGTCGAAATAAACCTTCAAGGTTTCTGTCAACTCACCGTGAAATCTTCCAAATAATACTTCAACACTTAGCGCTTTCCCAGCATTACAAATGTCCTAATATTTTCTTCGAGCGAAAAGTTTCCTCGCGAAGCAGCCATTACAAATGTAGTTCTCGCGAGGAGCGCGAAAATCGTAGTTCCATATAAGGGCAAAATTGATTCAGCGATTCTGATTGGTCGGGAAAAAACCCACGCATTGTCCCAAACATATAAAGAGAAGTTACACGCTTCTAGGTGATAAGCTTCTGGACGAACTCATAGCAACTAAAAAACTTCAATTGGTCCTCAAATTACTGGAAAGCGCATTTCCGATGGCTTAGAATTTAAAATTTTCCCAGGAGAGCATTCCCTAGAAACTCCTGCTTGCGATGGTTGCTGTCCAACTTTCGGCAGTCATTTCCCCGTCCTTCGTTAATATCATACACAGCGTTTGAGCCTGAAAGTTTCGCGGATTCGGATTATAGCAAATATATTTGCGGATCGATGGATTTGGCCAAAAATTATAGCGGATTGGCGGATTCGCATACCCCTATTCATCCCCCTCCTCCCACACTCACACAGGCTACTACAGCAATATGATCTATATAATACCTATACTATTGTTACTATAATTTACCTATTAGCAAACGTATTAATTAATTTTTCCCATTGTTTAAAATGATGAATTAATGAAAACTGGGAATGCGACGGTTGTACAGTATGTTTCCTCGAATAAAAGTGCGTGGCGGATTTGAAATAATAATTATTATTTGTTTGCTCTTGACAAATTCAAGTTTTCTCTACGGAGTCAACCACAGTGTTCAACCGGCTGAATAGCTACACTTGTCAGGGTTTTGGCAGTACCATTTGGAAAATAAATACACTTGATGCCAGCAAGGGACTGACTTTATATTCCAAACTGCATAAAGTCAGTGCACGCAATCGGGCCAATAGTTTCGGCAAAGTTTGTGACGGATTCAGGTGAAAACAACGAAAGCACGGCTTGTTTACCAGCGTGATGAATTCAGTTTTATACATTATTGGGGTTTTGTCAGTACAATTTGGATGAAATTAAAATAATAAGTAAAAGAGAAATTCAAAATTTTATAAGAAGAGTGTCGGCTGTATATTTGAAGTTTCCAACTTTCGGCAAAGTGAATCATGTGAATTGTAGCGAGATAGAACTCAACCGCCGGAGTAGAATATTTGCAATTGCCGGCAGAGTTTGAATCACGTTTCGTAACGGCAAATTCTTTCAGTATTACATTTATTTCTGATCGCATGAGAGAAAGAAGCCAACTCAGTGCTAGCAGATCAGACACAGAGTCGCTTCGATCTTTCCCAGAAAATTCGGGACTTTTCCCTAGAACAGTCAGGACTTTTCTCGGAAAGATCGAAGCGATTTTACTAGCACTGAGTTGGCTTCTTTCTCAGTAATTTTTCCGAAAGGATTCGAAACAGTTTCGAAAGTTCAACGCAAATCAGACAATAGGCATGCGATCAGAAATGACTGTAATATAAAAGAATTCGCCGTTACGAAACGTGATTCTGACTGCCGGCAAAATATTCTACTCCGGCGGTTGAGTTCTTTCTCGCGACAATTCACTTTGCCGAAACTTCAAATACATGTATACAGCCGACACTCTTTTTATGCAACTTTGAATTTCTTTTTTACTATTTTTTTAATTTCAGCCAAATTGTACCGACAAAATAAAACCCGGCGCGTGGAACAAGGTGGAAAAATCAAAGATCCGACAATAAAAAGTATAAAAACTGAATTCATCACCCTGGTAAAACAAGCTGTGCTTTCGTTGTTTTCAAATCCGTCACGCACTTTGTCGGAACTATTGGCCGTCGCGTTCACGGACTTTATGCAGTTTGTAATATAAAGTCTTCCCTCGCTGGCATCAAGTGTATTTATTTTCCAAATGGTACTGCCAAAACCCCGACATGCGTAGCTATTCAGCCGGTTGACGCCGTAGAGAAAACTTGAATTTGTGAAGAGCGAACAAATTATTTCAAATCCGCCACGCACTTTTAATCAAGGAAACATACTGTACAACCGTCGCATTCCCAGTTTTCACGCAGTTTGGAGTTTCTCTTTTATTGACTCGCATATCTTTTCCTTCCAAATCATAATGCTAAAACTTGTCAAAGATAAAAGGGTTGAAATCGAAAATCCACGCCGTAGAACCGCACAAAATTTCATTCATCTGTATTCATCGCGAACGAAGAAGTTGCAATTTCATTGTTCTGTACTCGACATCGGATTGGCTCAATTCAAAAATGTTGGAATGTATTGTTCCCGTTCTGCCCTGTGATTGGTTAACTTTGTCTGGGTGGCCCCGGTTACAGTAGTTTGACTGTAAAGTTCTTTCAAGGTATAAAGCATAAGTTTACTTACAACATTGCATGACGTCTTTTCCAAAGCTTTTCTTCCCGGGTTTTCTTTTGATTAATTTCAGTGTGCCACGGCCAAATTAAAAGTGTTCATGATTCTGTCTTCAGTAAGCTTATGTAGTTTTTGCTACTTGCCGGAGTTCTTATAATATTACTGACAAACCCGTAAAGGTCTACAAATAACGTTTACCCAATTAAAATGGAAAAACCTCTAGGATAAAATATAAAGATTGTGACAGAATCTTAGCTTGATTCTTATTCGTTCGCTTGCTCCTGACAGTTGACGGTGAATGGCTTTCTTGAGCGCAGGGTTCGAAATTTATTTTTGTCTAGTTGTCCCTGGGGCAACCACAGGACTTGGTTTGGTTGCCCCAAGAATATTTTGGTTGCCCAGCCCCTCGACCCTATACAAGCCAAGACATGTTATCAGTAATCACATGTAGCGTAAGCCCAATAACATAAATTTCTGTTTTAATTTTGTTGGATTGAAATTTCAATTTCAATGAACTATAATCATTCAAATTACCAAGAATGCTAAATAGAAATATCAAGTATACATGTAAGTGTAGGTGCTCACTGCTCTCTGCTCTTGAAATGCCGGGTGAGCTATCTACAGTACAGCTTAGAGATAAGCTAACCAAAATTTGTGTTAGAAACTCGTTAAAAAGGCGTGTATTCTAACGCGCGTGCGTGTTATGAATGCATTAGAGTGCATGTTGATAATGCTTTTTAGCGCGTTAAAGTTAACGCATTAGTATGTATTGGTTATTTATTGCTATTGTTATTTTGTGAATAGCAGTTGAATGGTTAACATTTCAAAAGACAAAATACCGGATGATTTTGAAGTGTTTTCAAGGTGCTGACGATTGCTTGAGTAATAATTCGAATGAAGAGCAAGCCATGATCGAGCTTCTCGGATCTAAATTAATTTTGCATAACATAATAAACATCGAAGCGATGCTGTCATGTTTACTTCTAATTCCGGAGAAGAGCATTTTGATGAAGTTTATTTTTTTCACGAACGATCCAGCCACCTTGAATCTTGAATCTTTTTTTGATTCATCGAATACTCGATAATCAACCACACTTGTTCCTGAAGACGAAATATAAACTATTTGTGATGAGCCGCACTCGAATCGGCGGCCGATCAAGCACGCTTTTGTTTTCTACTGTATATGCCCGGCTTTATAAATTCATAATTCAAATCTTCATGAACTGAAAAGAAAAAGATTTGCTTACGCACTGAATGCTTGTGAATTGGTTTAGTTTATATTTAAAGTATAACACCGTTTTCTATTTTCGATGAAACTTCTCCAGCGCTTCTCGGAATTTCCAGTTACGCGGACTGATCTGTTGATCTTATCAACTTTAAACAAATATTCACGAAAACTGAGGTTTGTGTGTTCGAGTAAAAAGCTACCTAAATGAAACTGGTTCTCGCAATTACATGTATATGTAAGGTGACCGGACTGCCCATAGCGCAACCATGGATCTGTTTGTTTTAAACAGATCCATTGTTGCGCATGTGTTGCCAACACCTGAGGAACTAGTTTGCATGTTTTTCAAATGGGCCACACCTTCCGATCCTCGTAATTATGCCGTCCTCCCTTTTATCAATGGGATCACTCGACCTTTAACTAGACTTCTTAAAAAACAAGACATCATAGTTACCAACAAGCCAATCAAGACCTTGCAACAAGAGTTTCCCTCTCCAAAATTCCGACCCCCTATTGAACTTCAACCTAACGTGGTCTACAAAATACCTTGTTCTGAATGTCTGTGGAGTTATGTGGGTGAGACTGGAAGATGCTTCGAAACCAGAAAGAAAGAACATGTGCGGAATGTAAAATCTTACGCAGGAGGCTCAAACATTGCCAAACATGCTTGGTCATCGCATCACTCTATTGACTTTGAAAATTCTCAAGTGATCGACAAGGGTTCCTTTCGTGTCCGAAAAACTTAAGAATCTTGGCACACGCAGACAATAACTCTAGGCCGCTTCCTAATCAATACACTATTCTTTTGCAAAAGAACAATAAAATGAACTAATCATTAGTTCATTTTCACTTATTTTTCCTTTGTATTATTCTTTTTTATTTTTAGTCTCACCTATTTTTGTATATATTTTTAGTAGTCACGTCTTTTCCAATTCAAATTATCCATCGAAGGTTGTAGTCTGACAGCCGAAAGTTCAAAATATTTTAATTGTATATAGCCAGAGGACGTTTTTTAAAGTTTTTAATATGTTTTATCCTACCCTGGGTACCAGAGGTTTATTTCTCGCGTCGGGATCGGCCGGAGGCCGACGCCCCGAGCGGCGTAAGCCGCGAGAAAGAACCTCTGGTGCAGGGCGCATTGATTTACCGTTCTCGTTGAACTTTGATCTTTATTAACGTATTACATTTAAACCAATCACAGCGAACGCTCCCTACTGTGATCACGTGTAATGGAACGTGGAGATATGACAACAACAACTTTATCAGACAGATTTGGGTTTTCAATCTCAATTGCGTTCGCGGCAAAGAAAACAACTCCGGTGAAGAAAATGGTTCCAAACTTGAAGTTTTCGCTGTCGTGCCGCTTATATGAAGTTAATGTGGTGGTTAATAACCATAACCTGGGTTTAGAAAACACGCAAAAACCAAACATTTTCGAGAGAGTTGCAGTTCTCTTGGCAGTTGTTGACGACGTTCTTTCAGACGGGCAGCGGCGTTTATACAAAGAGAATTTGTCCCGCTGGAAAGCAGATGAAAAGCGTTGTGTCTCTGGTAGCTTGTCCGCTGCAGATATCAACAAGCCTTCGGCAGGGCGAAATGTATGGCATTCATTGAGGGCATTTAGCGGACAAATCACGATCATAATCGGACTTTTGGATAATGATTATATCCCATCTTGTTCAGCTCAACAAATACATAGTCCTGGAATGAGCTGGAACAACATTGATTTCCGAAGTCAGTTGGCAATACCGCTAAAAAGTCCTTGCGGCGAATAAAATTAAAAATACCATCAGTTTGTTGAGCACTAAACTCGTCGACACTATCGAACGAAAAAACTTTCCCTGATCCTCAAGTGTTTTCTCTAAACTTTCACGCCATCATTACACCTCATCACACGCTGAAATTTCACAGATTTCTTTCACGCAGCGTACTATTCTTGTCAACCATGCAATCACTGAGACTATTAGATTCAAAATACCTTAGGGAGTCGTTAGGAGCCAATCAGCAATCTAGTCCAAATTCTGGACTAAATCGATTTAAGCAGGCTTGCCATTGGATCGGCGTTATCAAAGCAATAGCGCCCTGCTCCAGAGGCTTTTCGCGCGGGTCACAATAGAGACTTGAAACCAGAAACCGAGCAAGAAAAGCCTCTGGCACCCAGGGTAGTTTTATCCTGGCTACGGTTCTTCAATTTTTACATGTATATTGTCAAGTAAAACTTGATCACAGTGATCAAGGGTCTTCATGCGAAGTTTGATCAAGTGTAGCTTTCTGGGTGGTCTAGATTACGATCAAACTTCGCATTCGACACACATCATGGGACTCTGTTGCTTTGTCGGTCGTGGGACCAAGAGCGGAAAATTTGCCTGATCACAGGTTATATTCGATACAGTATATTTATCTCGCTTACATGCACGCTGTATTGAAAAACCTAAATTTTCACCAGCGACAATTTACTTGGGTTGTTTGTTTATATCAGAACGCAATGTAAATTTGTATGGCGTCATTTATTAAAAGCTTTTATTATACGTCTAGCCGTAAAATTGGATGTTTATACAAGCACTTTCGCTTCACGCTATAAGTCAAAACTTGCAATTGGGCCATGATAAAACACATTAGTTTGAACAGTATGAACTGAACATTGTATCAAAGCTTTTATAACAAAGAATAATTTTGATATGTTTGCTGTGTCCCGCATCGTCCAACGATTGTGTTACACACAAATCAAATTTCAACCTTATGCTTGAACCTTATGCTGTCCTACTGTAGATCTTTGAACACTAAACAGGAAAGAACGACAATAACGCAAATGGTTTGAGAATAAAGCGACAGGATGCTGAAAAGAGCTGCAAAGCAGAGGGATTTCAATGCTTTTCATAGTGTTGTGGTCAAGACAAGATTGTTTGAAAATTATATCAGTGTTTACATAGTTTCGTATTTTAAAAATCGTATTTCTCATTTTAACTAACGCGTTATCGACTTGTCTTTTGTTCTGCTAAACAATGTCTCACAAAATAAATTTTGGGAATGAATAACAAAGGCTAACGCGTGGACCTAATGCATTATGAAAAATGCGCAGACACATTTCCTTCGCATTAAGATTGCGCGTCAAATGCTAAGGCGATGTTAGCTTATCTCTGAGCTGTACTGTACGTGATCGTCGGAGAGGTTTTCTGTTTCACATGCGTTTCCCAGATTAAAGTACCTTAAAAGGCTAATAATAACTAAAAAATAAACAAATAAATTGGCCTTGCTCGCCCATGAGCAAACAAAATGGCGGCTACATGGTGAATGAATCGCACTGAAATGCATCGTGGATCTTATTTGGTGATACCGCTTACCATGGTTAAAAGTATTACAGGCTCGCATTGACTAAATATGGCGGAAGAAATCGCGAACGAAGAATTCGGGAGAGAAAAGTTTAACAGCTACTATATTTAACTTTTTTTCCATGGGTTTAATCTTACTATTTACTACCTTTTATGTTTTCTTTACTCTTCAAAGACAGAAACCTGTGATATATTACAGGGATTAGTGCCAGTGGGCTGGCAGATCGGGTTGCCCAAGGGGCAACCACTCGGTGAGATTTGGTTGCCCCAGCATACATTTTGGTTGTCCAGGACAACCGTTAATTTCGAACCCTGGAGTGCCGTTGTATTTAAGTATTTAAAATAATTCCTTTTCCTTTTATAAAAGGCTATGTGATTCAAGAAAAATTCATTGCCTGACTCGTGAATTCCACGTTAAATTTCACTTTAAAAACTGATATTGCGTGAAATTTAATGTGGAATTCCCTCGTCAGGCAATGAATTTTTCTATAGAAGCTTATAGACCCGATTACTAATATTTATTTGTATGAGAAATTCAGGAGATTCGCACAGTCCTAGGAGGTTCATTGTGCAACACAACAGAGCTGAACCACGTTGCTGAACTAACTGAGCTATCATGCCAGGAAAAAAATTGTATAAAGAAACACTAGTCCGATCGGTTGCCTTGCCGTGACCCAGACAAAGAGGTCAATTTCATACAAATTAAGCCACAGCAACTGATATAAGACTGAAACCCGGGGATGCAGCAGTCTGTTATTATATATGGGGATGAAAAATGGCTTGATTAAAATCCAAGTCCTCCAAACTATAACGGTACATGTATATCTGATTATACCATTGGGAAGGCGACAATAGCACAGGGTGCAAAGAAAATCAATTTTCCAGCTTTTCGGGCAAGCTGTAACTAGGATGTACTAGCCCGAAAGTCATTCTCACTAGCCCCAAAAAATTCTCACTCGCATGATTATTCAATTAATTAATCAATTAATTAATTAATAATTCATTGAATTAATTAATTATTTATTATTAGTTAATTAACCCCGTAAGTTTTTATTAACTACCAGTCAGCAACAGCGCTTGATTGTGCTATTTACCACCAAAATAATTATTTGCCGCCAGAAGGCCTTCAGTTTGGCTCTCTGTAATGTGTTTTTGGTTTAATTTACCTCCAAAGTTACAAACTGGTTTGCGGGTTTGTCCCTAAGAAAAATATTTGGCAGTTGATGTAGAAATTCAGCAGGCTGGCTTGTGCCTATCACCAGAGACACAATCCATTGGCATACACGACGTATTTTATGGTTTGCACGGCTCGCAATGCATTATAGGGCGTTTTACAAAATGGCTGTCTGCTGAGTCAAAAGAAACTTTGTTGACACGTTTTGGCCGATATTTATCGTGATGAAAGCAAAACAAGACCAGATAAATTGTTTTTTTAACTTTAATTTATTGTGTGACTGATTTTATGGCAAATTTAGAACTGAAAAAGCAAGTTTTCCTGCCGGGCAACCGCTGACCGGTAAGTTTATCACAAAAGCTGCGATAAAAATGCTCGGACGAAAAACAAAGATCTCTTACATTTTGTAAGCTTACATTACTTAAATCTGTAATTTAAATTTCCTTACTTTTTCCACAAACTAAATGCCCGTCGGGCAAGCGAAAGATAGAATCCACTAGCCCGACAGAAAAATCCACTAGCCCCGGGCTATCGGACACGACTTTCTTTGCATGCTGCAATAGCATAATATTTTCGTCCTCTATCTTCTACTGGCTTCTATCATTCGTCGGAGCAGATGGCCACTTTGCTTGTGCTGTCAAATTCGGGAATTTCTGGCAATCGACCTTCTTTCCAGGGCCTGAATGAAGCGAACATAGTATTCTTCAAAATACGTTTCTCTGTATTCTCATGGCAAGTCGCTATCCGCTGCTAAAATTTCACAGCATCCTGAATACTTTTGCTGAGCGGGAATCAATATGTCATTGCCTGATCTTCAAATAATTTATCAATTTTAGGCCATTTTCTATTGTCTATCCAAGCGCGAAACGTTGAATTGGGCCAGAGATACACACAAAACAACTTGGAATTTTTCCTCCAAAATCACCAAAAAATGCGACCTTCCCTACCGTTGACACTCTTTGTTGAAATTGTTCACTCTCCCCAACGTTTAGGTGGAAACTTTTCCAATGTGAACAAAGGCGACTGAAAGGCCAACAAAACCACAAAATATAATGAGAGAAAAAGGAGAGAAAGAACGGCAAAAAAAAAGAAACTAAAAGCCTGAAGTGTGGTGTGTTTTTCACGTTCAAAAACTATGTTAAATTTTAATTTCTGCACATGCCCAAGGAAAATATTGAATTTATTGCTTCTAAGTAGAAGGGCGTGTTAGTTTCTATGTTGCAGACTAAGTGTTAGACAGTTGGGCAGTAAACGGTCACAATAACGGCCAGAAATAGGCATCTGTGATGTTACATTGCCAATTTTGGAAAAAGCCCAGGTGTCAATGGGTTAATTAAATAAAGTTTTCCTCACTCACCGTAAAAAGAATAAGGAGTGTGAAAAATTGGCCTGATCGCAGGTTACAACATAGTTAATAGAGGGAAATGGTTATGAAGCCCGGCAAAGTTCTTTGTTATATGTTTTTGTTCACTATTTTGGGGGTTGACGATGCACAAAACCTGACAAAATACAATAGGTGGTTACATGTGTTCAAGCAACTATTACTAACCAACAGAAACGTTGCGATTACGTAATTCATGCATAGTGTATGAGCGCAAAACAAAAGATTTGCACGGTCGTGGACCTTCCAACATAAATCTTGGCCTCTTTGTTTGCTCCTTTGAAGTTTGCCAGGCTTCATAACCATTTCCGTTTATTAATTATGGTTACAATAATAAAATTATTAACCGGGCAGCGGTAGTGCGGCCGGTTCATGATTCGCTTTAAGTTTTTTTTTGGTGTCGAGCTCACCCCGGACCCCCACTCGGCCAAGCCATATGAGAAGACTTGGGGGTTGTGATGTTTATAAGCGTTTTACTTGAAGATAGTATAGTGTCTATTTTGAAGTCCCATATGTGAGTTTAAACACCTGAACTACTTGCGAATAAATGTTTCCGCTTGGTGGACATGAAGTAATTCTCCTTCCTAACAAAGCAGAGAATACATTAGCCGTGCCTTAGCCTTTCAAGCTTCAAAAGTCTGTTCACTTAGAGATAATTTCCCTAGGCTGTACGAGCTGAAATATTTCCTGAAGATTATCAGTGTATTGAGTTTATTGCAGGAATTGCATCGAAAATTAATTGTTGTTGCAAACTGAGCTAAATCTGGCTGTGTGACCTCAGTGCGTTATTCGATCCCAGCAGAGAATCGGCTTCCGGTTTCACGCAAACTGCAAACTTTAGCGTGACTGGCGTGACTGCTTTCTTAAGCCGAAAGCTTTTCAACTAAGAAATCAATATTATTAATTTTATCTGCCCAGTTATAAGTTAATTATTAACTTCTTGTTTAATAAAAAAGGAATAAATTAAACCTTCTTTTCTATGTCTTTATAAGATTCTGATAAAGATCATAGCACATCATTTCACTCCCTCAGATGGCTGAGAGAACAATCGCCTGCAGCTCAGGTTCTCTCTACGCCATGCATCTTGGGAGCGAAATGACATGGCTATGATCTTTATCAGAGTATAAAGATATAGGAATGGAGGTTTCATTCAGACCTTAAACAACTTCAAAAATTATATCTGGTTAGAGTTTGAGCCCATTAACTGCAACTGCTGGTATTTTTACACTTAGATTTCAAAATGGAGCACAGTGAGAGCCTTTCTGACCTTTTGGGAGAAGTGATTAGTAATATCGATGTGTTGCAAAAGGCCATTGCTGAAGTTGGCCAAGTCAAGACATGCTTGAAGACCACAGCCTCAGATTTAAAGTCACAGATTCGGGACAGTATCAGCCGCCATCTAGAGGCATTGCGGAACAGAGAAACATGGCTGCTTGGTCAAGTTGAGGTGGTTCAGTATATTAAAGAAGATGTGTTGCGACAGCAGCATGCTGAACTCAACAAGGCTCTTGGAAGACTGCAGTCAACTTCTGTCTTACTACAACAGAGTAGTGAAGTCCTTGATACTGAAAGCCTGGAATGTCGTGTAAGGGAAAGCTTAGTAGCTGTTGGTGGCCTTAGCTTTATTCCTGAGGAAACCAATAAAATCAACTTCATTGCCCAGAATTTTGAGCTTCAAGAGTTCATACACAGGTTTGGAGTTGTGGTTTCTGATAACCCTATTGTCGACAAACAGATGGTTTCATCATTTCAAATGGTCAAATTTGGTAAAGAAAGTGCTTTCTTCACTCCATCAGGACCATGTGAGGAGTGGCTCATTAGGAGTGGTAAAAGTACTTCACAAAGTATCCCGAAAATACCATCTGTGGAATGCAATATCCATGATTGGCTGCCACAAAAAGCAGTGCAGGCTGTCAGCACCCCAGAGAGCTTAGTCCCTTCACCACAGCAGCCCACAGAGCACTGGTTATCCAAAGGCCAATCACAGAAATCTGCAGCAGATAAAGAGAATGGCTTGGAAGCTCCAGAGAATGAAAGACACGACAGTGACAAAGATGCAGCCATGCTAAAGGAAAAATCAGTAGGAAATCAGGGCTGGCTCTTGGATTATTCTAGGACAAGTGCATCCCCTGCAATGCCTTCAGACTTGTTTGACTACTACAGAGTTTTGAAAATGTCTAAGTCAAGTCAGTGGCTGAAGAAATCAGGAAACACTGGAGAAGAACTTTCTACCACTCTTATTGGCGAAACATATCACAAAATCACTGGCTTGTCAGGTGATGATGAATGGCTAAAGAAGAAGATACCTACAGGCAGTTCCAAATTCTCAAGATGTACTAGTACACACTCGTGTTCAGATTGCTCCGGTGGATTGGCAACAGCGTGTTCTGACAGTCATGCACAGGAAACATCAAGTGAGTTTGATAGCACCTTGAGTGAGATGTCTGACTGGATAGCAGTAAGCAATGAAGATGTAGAAATCTGCAGTGGCATTGTGGCCTCTTCAGATCATATGTCTGGTGGAGTTCCTAACAATGATGGATGGTTATTAAAGCAGTGTCATCAAACCAATGTCACAGGACAGGACTACACTGGTATTAAGAATTATAAAGAAAATCTAGCAGCTCAGTCTAACCAGCATTGGCTGCTTCCCTGCAGCGAGAATGTGTCTGATGAAAGAGAAGCCAAAGAGCTGGCAAGCAGTGGTATGAAGTCCTACATTGAATCTCTCCCAGTTGATTTCAACCACTGGCTTTCAAATCCATCAACAGATAATGATATTTGCAAGTGGCTGGCACGTAGCTCATCTGAAAGGTGTAAGAACTGCCCAATCATGTGTTCTAAAGGAGTATTTAAGGTATTTGATCAGATAGCAAGCTCCAGTGACGGTTGGTTGATGTCACAAGAACTTTACTGAGAGTCTTTGGTAAATGTTACTTGCATGTATTTTCAATGAAATTTGTCTTTTTATTCTGACCTTGTTTCCAGTTAGCATACTACAGCCATGTAGTTAGTTAGACTGCATTATTTTGAGATACATTTACAGTGTAGATGCATGTCATGCAAAATAGCATACATGTATGTATATTTTGTATGTTCAAAGTTAGGAATTAATTTGAGACAATGCTTCAAGTACAAATGATATTGAAATAGAAGATGTACAGTCATGTACAATCATTGAGTTTGAAAAGTATGCTTTAAGGAAACAGGGCAGATATAAATTTGTTATGGAAAGTATTTTACATGTACCAAATAATATTTTTGATTGGAAGCAGGGCCTTCCATCATAAAGCTTTTCCTTGTAAATACAAATTTTCCAAATAATATTTTTGATTGGAAGCAGGGCCTTCCATCATAAAGCTTTTCCTTGTAAATACAAATTTTCCAAATAATATTTTTGATTGGAAGCAGGGCCTTCCATCATAGAGCTTTGCCTTGTAAATACAAATTTTGTTAAGAGATCAGAGGCAGGGGCAGATCCAGGATTTTTTGATAGAGGGGTCCAAACTTGTACACAGTGGATACTGCATGATTTTGAAAAAAAAAAAAAAAAAATAGTTTGTTCATGTTCAGACCAGTCATGTTAAAACAGCACTAATGTTAGCTGCATTATATGGGAACAGACAATTTTGATTGGCAATTTCTTTGACTTGAATGGTGCCACAAAGATCAAGCAACCCAGCTACAAAACAAATATGATTGATCCAGAAACAAAAATTCATAATTTTGAACCCTGGAAAAAAGCAATTAATGGTCCAGTGACAAAAATAATTTGAAAACCAACTCAAACAAAGACAATTTTGAATCCAGTGCAGTCATTAATTTTGAAACAGCTCTGAATCGGGCCATCATGCGACTAAAAACCATTGTCCAGGAGAAAAATATCCCACATTTTCAGTTAAAAGAAGTAACAGTTTTCTTGTTTGGAAAAAAATCAGTTAGCTGGTATCAATAACAAAAACATCGTAGTTTAGAGAGAATAGACCGTGCCTTCCAGGAAATCTTTTGTATACATTGTATTTGGGTTGAAACCATGGTATGACTGTTGAATGTTAGCCATGTTCATTGAGCTCATATAGTTCCAAAAGCAGAGTGCCCAATTATTTCCCTGTTCCCAGTACACTAGCCCTATAGTTCTGAATATAGATAGTGGCCAAGGCTCCTGATCATGTTATACGTTTGACAAAAACTGCTTCAACCAACCCAACCTTGCCCAAATTTTGCAAGGGCTATTTGTTTGTTATTTTCCAAAAAATCATAATTCAAAGACGAAACATGAAATAAAATCTCATCTGTTTGTTTTATTTTATTTCAATAAAAGCATAATTTTTTTTATGCCTT
Source organism: Desmophyllum pertusum (assembly GCA_029204205.1). Lineage (NCBI taxonomy): Eukaryota > Metazoa > Cnidaria > Anthozoa > Scleractinia > Caryophylliidae > Desmophyllum > Desmophyllum pertusum. The sequence goes on from MU827780.1 coordinate 2,322,710, forward strand.
CAGCTCAATGGCTAAATTTGACTCTGTAAAAGATGATTTTTCCATTTTTCGACCGTCCTCAGAAATTGTCGCCAAAAACATTGAAAAATAGCACTATGAGCCAAATTATTGCGAGTTTTTCTCATAATATGAATTATTTTTTCACTGATGGCAAACTTGTCCACATGGAAAAGGAGCATTCTGATTGGTTCCCTGAGCGGTCTGAATTTTGCAATACAGACCGCTAAGATGAATCGCTCACAAACTCATTTCGCTGAATTCCTTTTATGAAACAGTGAACAAAATAAAACTGTTTTCTATTAAATAGAAACATTAATTTTTCCTTACTAATAAAAACTTTATTGAACTAGCTTGTTCGGTCCATATTGGGGAATATTGGTCTCGTTCCTTTTTTGCAAGTTTATGGACCTCGCCTTCAGCTTGCAAAAGAGGGACTCAACCAATATTTTCCCAATCAGTGCATAGTATCATTTCATATTTTTATGAGCCTCTCTGTGCTTTGTGAGCCCATAATGGTGAGGCAAAAATAATACAAAGGACAAGTAAAAATGCCCAGTGATACTACTCACTAAAAGTTCTTTTAGACTTGTTATCAAACATTTTCCTGAAAACCAACTGTTTTTAATGTTGCATGCAGTCAGGAGAAGTAAGATGACTGCAACTAACTTGTTTAACTGGTACGGTACAGTACTCATCTTATTTGTATTCCATGGATAATAAACAGTGAAAGTTATGCACATGTGCATGTTTTGGGACTTGGAACCAAAAGTTTTTTTTAGTAGCAGTTTGTTACATGTATATCTGAATTTTGGGATGAAGGTCAATAATTTAATGTCTTGAGTTATAAATCATAGGTTTTATAGTATTTTAAAATATTTATCATTGCATAATGTTAAATTCATTAGAGTTACTTTTCCCAGGAGCCTAATACTATTTAGCTGAGAATAGGGTTTGGTGATATGCAAAAGAACTATGGTCTGTGAAAAGGTATCGCAAAATAGTGCCTGGCAGCCACTAGTGTTTAAAAGTAGTTTTAATACACCATGTATATTGCAGTCTCATTTACCTTTTTTAAACCATTACTGGGTGACCAGAATTGGCAAGATATAGGTTGAAAGGACAGATGTCGTAATTGTGGTAGTTTGGGTGCTTTATACTACATA